>VXBL01008147.1:169471-186573 GCA_013400195.1 Aramus guarauna
AGAGTGGCTTGGCAAGCTCCTCTGCCAGCTCCTTCAGCACTCTTGGGCGGATCCCATCCGGCCCCATAGACTTGTGGATGTCCAGTTGGCATAGCAGGTCAAAAACTGCTTCCTCCTGGATTGTGTGGGGTTTGTTCCACTCACCGTCCCCATCATCCAGCTCGGGGGGCTGGGTACCCTGGGGATAGCTCGTCGGACCAGTAAAGACTGAGGCAAAGAAGGCGTTAAGTATCTCAGCCTTTTCCTCATCTTTAGTGGCAATGTTCCCCCTTGCATCCACCAGATGATGGAGGTTCTTCATTTGGCTGAGCAGACTCACTGAAACCCCTTGAAGCTCCTATGTTTCAGATATGATTGGAGGTATCAGTGTGAATTTGCAGAAAATGGCCATTATTTGCTCACATTTTATTAGTTGCATTTGTTCTTGGAAATGCAAAACTACAGTGCAGAAGTCCATTCGAAGAAAGGGGAAATGATTGGAAAAGAACAGCTTGGGCCTGCACAAAGGGAAAATAACACAACACACACTGAGGTAATACTAATAGAAGCAGAGAAGCAGAAAAGCAGCGAACAGCATGCAACAGTTGCAAGACACTGAACTGAGAGTTGAGCCTAACAGCAACCACTGAGCCCACAGAGACTGTGTCCACCAACATGGTTATGGGGATGCTGAGCCCTGACATTTACACTGGAGGTGACAATCCAGAGGCAGCACTGCTTTCCGCATTTTCTATGGGCTTGTGAAGAACCACAGACAGGCTGTTAGCTGGGGGACGGGGTGTGGCATGCCATAGCTTATGGACAGCTACTTGGGAACATAAGGAGCGAGCTCAGATTTCTCCTCTTAGAAGAGGTTGAGACAATCTCATGGCATCAGTTTGCAGGTTTACAGTGTGGACAGTAAGCAAGAAATCACATGAGAGCAGACTCAGCCAGATGTTTCAGTGATATTCAGCATCTGAAACATCAAGGTTTTAAAAACAGACATTTTAACTGATTCAAGAGAATCATCTAGTAATAACATTGGACTCTGCAACTAACAGGTCCCTCCATAAGACTAGGTGCACAGTGCCACAAATCCCTTAGTTTCTCTCCTCGTCTGCAACTGCCAGCCTACTTTGTTTCCTCTCTCAGTGTCTCCCTCAAGCTTTGTTCAGTCTCACCACTCCCTCCCTGAACCATCCCTCCAGTGCATCCTCAAACACCTCCACATAGAGTTTTGAAGTTACACAAAGCATTTCTCTGAGGGTAATGTTACCTACTGGTATCAGAAAGAATGGGAAAAGCTATAGCAGAGAATGCATCTGCAAGTATCCTCAACTGAACTGTGGTAATATAAACATATACCTTATGATCATATACGTATTGGGAATGTTAGCTGCACATTCAGTGATTGGGTCTCTCCACAAACCCATTAGGATACAGCCCGAATGTGTCATGAGACAAAAGTTCATAATACACATGGATCTGTTCCTGTTTCCCCAATTTAATTTCCATTTTATATATTACACAACATAAAAATATTCTGATATTGTCACACTTCCAATAGAGAGACAAGTAATTAGAAAGTCTGGAGCACTCCACAGATTGATGGACTAAAGGATTTCAATATTTTCCATCATCTGCGATGCATTGCCCTTCCATACATCTCCATAACCCAGAAATTGCTGTCATCCCTCTTTTTTATCCATTTGAAACACATACTTTTACTTAGTGCTACTACAACCAGGAAGAAAAATCCCAGCTACAACTATTTGGCATACAACAGAATGAAAATCTACTAGCATAATGTCAACTTGGGTAACTTGGGGATTTCAAAGGACACCAAAGAACATCTATATTGCAGCAAGAATCTAATATTTTAGTGCATTTTAAGTCAGTATGTTTTGATTTCAGTATAAATTGCAAAAACTCACCTCTAGTAACTCATCTGCAATCTGTAACCTGCCATCTTTGCCAGCTGCTCCATTTGGATCAATTCCCACTATGAAGACACTCATTCTGGATCTGTCTTTGTTACCAGCAAGACTAAGTCCCAGACCTGTCCTTCCTTTTTCCAGTTCAATCATGTGTAGTTCCCCCAGTAGACTTCCATAGCGCTGCATGATCTTTTCTAAATGTAAAAGCGCAGGCAGCAGAGGTTGGATTTACATTAGAAAGTTTCACAAGTCACCTAGAGAGTCAAGATCAGTGTCCAGTGGGCAGTATCTGACAGAAAAATCCCAAACTAGATGAGAGAATTTTAAGTGTATACAACACTTAAGCTAAGACTTAGGTGATTTATAACAGTATTTCTAGTTCCTTGTTTTCCTTCTAAATTCAGAAAACATTTAAACTTCTCTTAAAAAAAGACTGTTCACACATAAAAGCAATAATCTCCCACCCAGTAACACCTTCAGGTAACAGAAGCTCTCACATCAATCACTGCTATCAGTTACCTAGAGTACACTGAAATTCTTCAAGTTGTCCTACACGTGAAACAGTGAATTTGGACCACGGAAGAGAATAGAGATTGAAGTGCAATGAAGAACAAATTAGTTTTGTATTTCACCATGCACATCTGACCAAGCACAACTGAAAGCTGACACTAACACTTAACACATAAACCACGAAGCACATGAAAACAAAGTAGTTCAAACTAGCCCCCCATAACTTATGCTACAGTGTTATTTCAACACTGAATATTTCAAACATTATCACAAAAGATAAACTTACTCCAGCTGTAACCAAACTCATCCTCCTTCTCCACATCCTCTGGGACCCTGGTAGATGACTGTGCAACACCACAAGTCATTTCTGAAAATGCTGAAGGAGGAGGCAGAGGTAAGTTCCAAAGCGAAGTCTTTTCCAGTTCTGCATCAGACTGACCAAATGCCTGTGGAGAGTAAGAAAAATGCAGTGGCTAAGCAGATGCAGACTCTGTGTAGGGCAAACTAGTACAAAAAAATGTTGAAATGGCAATAACTATGGCTTTGAAGTTTAAATACCAAGCAGCTGGAATTCTAAATGAGTAACACAGCACAGAAAGGCTGCAAGAGATCAAAGACAGAAACAACCACCAGGCAAGGTAAGAGATAACATCACTCCAAAATGTGTTCGGAAGCAAACAGAACTCACAATAAAAGCCCAATTCAGTAAAGTTTTATGTGCCACTTTACACTTCAGAAAAAGTCTCGTACAAAGACTCAAGTGATTTTTTCAATGCCATATTTGTAGAAGACTTCTACTTCATTTTATTTTTAAGAACCACCGCATACAATTTCTTCCTATGATATATTTTGGAAGCCAAATAGGAAAGGGAAAGGAAACAAGAACTTGGTGCTTTCAAAAATGCCTCCAGAAAAAAGAAAATAACTGGCCTATTAACTGAAAGGACAATTTAAAAACAAAATGAAACTGACTATAATGGAAGAAATCCACAGTAACTGGACTTTTTCAGTCTTATTTACTGGTTTCCTATAAGCTGCACATGGAAGATAAAATTAAGGAGGATACAGACTAAATCACAAAAGAGAGTAATACTTTTGGTCTTGATGTATGTGGCTTATTCATATTCACCAAAAGGTAAAAGTATAAACACACGACTACTGCAATATAATGGTTAAACACCCAAATCCACAGTCTGGCAAGCCTCCATTCAAGTCAGTTTCCCTGAGGAATATGGACTCTGATTAGGGATTTGGCTAAGTGTTTGTAATTTATATAATTCTGCCTTGCTCAAAGTAAACATGTAGGCAATAAACTCATGTCTGAGTATCATCATTCTGAAGCTTTTGCATGCCCAAGAGACTTTGATACTTGGTACAACAGATGTTGATGTCAACAACAAAAACTTTAGATGAAAACCAAGTATTTTTCCAACACTAGGATTTTCAGGTGATGTCATAGCTTCCTAATACTGCTCTCATCATCTCTACTTCCATCATCTCCATCAGCAAAAATCTGAACACAATATATGGTGTCTCTGGGTACCAAAAACACTGAGACAATTTCTTCATCAGAGGCAACAGTGAAATGGATAATAACATACACCTTGGAACACTTTAATCCTGTAAACTGAGGATGTTGAAAAAACCAGAAAGCTACCAATTTAGTCATACTGAGATTTAAGGAAGGTCCCATGGGTTACCTTCATTCTCTTTATACTCCAAAGATTTAAAGAAAATGCAAATGCCCTACTTCAGTTCCCTCATCCTTCTTCTGCTTGCAAGAGATTTTCCTTTCATTCAGTAACTTGTTCTAGGAGCTTAACTAAGAAGTCATTAAACGTCAAAAGTGTGGGAAGTTTTAATATGGCACACAAGCCAATCATTTATCTAAAAAATGCCATATAAAAGCCATATGATATTTTGTATCATTATATGAGTCACATTGATGTGTGCTTCAAATCTAAGACAACGCCATCCTGCTGAGATGATAACTTGCATCACTAAACTTCATGGAGGAATTATTTACAGTTTATGCAAATTATACTTCAAAACATGCTAACAGTTACAGGGCAGACATAAATCTCAACTGAAGCAGCAAAATGCTAGCAAAGACATTGTTACCCATCAGAATCAGAGTAGGGTGGAAACACTACTTAATAACATTCAAAGTGATTTTTAATAATTAAAAATTCATGTATCCACCATGGAGAAAAGTTGGTGACAGCCCTCTACCTCAAGGAGGAGTGAAGGGGAGAGCAGTTCTAGAAACACTACTTTTTCAGAATGCTTCCTATAGACCAGATCAGCAGACCTTACAGTAGTCTCTGTGTTTTAGAACCAAAATTAACATATCACTTTATTGGTATTCTTGGTAAATGACAGTGTCCAAGAACTTTGCAAAATTAAAGAAAACATGACCAAAAAAAGGACAAAAATTGCCGTCAAGGTCCTCTAGAAGATCTATAAGGTATAGGTGTATGGCTGCATCCTGACAGATTAGCACTTATGAACTGCAGCCACCATAATCTGATTGACAAAAAAAATGCTTCTTTCTGTATCTCTGTGCATTTGTACATAAATCTGAACATGTCTGATGTTTAAGGAAATGCTGAAATGAAAGTAAAAGCAATGCTCCTTTGCGAGAAGGGTAGAAAGGGGACTACAATGCCATCTGGGTGGAGGCAACCACGTCCTACCTCCAGAACTGTCTGTCACACATGCACTGCCAGCAGCAGAAGCTGTCCCACACAGTTTACACACACATAAGACTTTTGCTCCCTGAATCGGGCCACACAGAAAAAAACTAAAACGCTTTAACTCATGAAATACTTTCAGTATGCCACGGCACAGTATTTCATTTAAAATGCAAAGCATCAGACAGTGCATGAACCCAACTGGCTACCAGGGTCACTCTGATCACAGCCAAGCAAATATTAAAAATGGCAGCAAGTTTGGAGCAGTATCACTTTCAACAAAGGAGGCACACACAGAGGAAGAAGCAGTACTCTGCAAAGTATCACAGGCCATGTACAAACGTACAGCACACATATGGTAGGACCCACTCACTGGAATCAAGACAAACCTTGAATGGTGTGGGAGCAAAAGGGTTAGTTGGGGAACAACGGAAGGTAACCCTAATTGGATTCGATACCTCCTACAGTAACAGAAAACAGCAATCCACATGTTACAGCACCTTTGGCAATACACAGCATTATTAATGAATAACTCATTTTTGACTACGGATTCATTTTACTAACCGCAGCAACTTTATTAACTCCATTTATAAATGGACAAAAGTATTTAAGGAGTTATTAAGGACCCTGATTCAGCAAAGTTTCCTACTGTACATGAACCTTAGCTCAGCACAAGCAGACAGAGATGACAAGAGGCCATTCTTATCTCAATGTTAAAAAAGGAATTATTCAGAAACTGCAAAAAACATTGTTTTCTCTAAAAATTTGTGCAATGTTTTGCAGAAATACTTTTGCCAATATAGAAAATACAAGCCAATATTTATGTTATGCTTCTACTCCCTTTCCTCAGAACTGTAACAAACTTAAAGACAGATTTCAAAAAACACACATGCAATTATACACCTCATATCATAAATGTTTGTTGTACATTCGATATATTTGACAACATGGGAAAACAGACAAAGGGTACAATCACTCCCAAGATGTATAACCAGCTAGAAATTATTTTATTAAATCAGAAATGCATGCACATAAGAATTAAGCCTTTATTTATTATTGTGTTAGAGGTTAACTCTGTTCCCAATATGAATAACATGCAGTCAGCATTAACCACAAAAACCAGAATCTAACTTTTTTCATATTTCCAAAGATGTCAGCATCCTGTTCACGGTGCATTAAAAGAATTTTCAAGAAGCAGAGAGAAAATACTTTCAGCATCATAAAATAAAAGCTGCGAATGGGTTTTTTTTTTTCATGCAAAAAGAAAAAAGAGGTATCAAAGCTGGAAAGTCCTAACCACATAAAAAGAAAATTAAGTACACAGCAGCAAAACACCTCACACTGATGAGAGCGTTACGCTCAGGTGGATATTTTAATATACACCACAGGGACTGATTTTGTAACTGAGAACCTACTCCTTTGGTAGCTCTGATTGGATCAGATTTAGTGGTTATGATTAATGGAGCTGGCATTTTTTAACTTCTTCAAAACTTTGCTATGTGCACGTGTGTCTGTCTTTTTAATTCGCTACATAAAATTTCCACTCTCATCAGCACAATATTTTACCCAAATTAGTGTAACAGAATTTAAATTCAGAGAGACAGTAATGGCAAAGAAGCACACATATAATGTTTGGTGTGTCATCATCCAACCTTGTCAGTGTTGAACTGAGAAGAATCAGCAAATGGGTTAGTGCTGCTGAAGACAGTTGACCTACAGAAAAGACTGGTTTGCAGGAAAGGCAGGGAAGGGTTCTAAAAGGAAAACATAATAGAAACTAAGCAAAAACATATTTAAATGAACCCTTTGTGACTCATGAAACAAACATAATTTTTCACAGTTTGTGCTAACCCAACAAGGTCCGCTTCCTGCGCTTTCCTACAGACACGTGAAGGTAAGCAAAACAGTATTTGCCCTGTGTTTGTATCTGCTATGTCACACAGCACTGAGCAAAAGCACCGATCCTCATACCTGCTCTAGCCCACAAACTGCATAAAGTGCAGAATTCAGCAGCATGAACACCAGAAAATTTACTTGCAGTGCTATTTGTACAATTTTGCACAAGCATCTCAGCATTAGGGATACTCTTACACACTGGTTAATTACAAAATTGTGGGTTTCTGGTTTGAATAAGCACGGTTCTTTATAATAATGCAGCAGGTTTAGTTTTATTTTAAAAACATAGACTAATTCTTATAAACTGATTTATCTCTTGTGGTAACACACTCATGGTGTATTTCACAAAACAGGAGGCTTACTAATATTAGGCATCTCCAAACAGACTGTCTAATAATAACTTTTACAGATCACTTTGTACGTGTGTGTATGCATCTGTAATTTTCTGAATTTATAGCTTATTTAAACTAAATTCTCTGCTCTTCTTAAACAATACAAGGTACTTTATTATTATTTAACATCAAAAGTTTTCATATTTAAACAAATCTAAAGGGTATAATTTGACTATTTATATTCCTTATGCAGCTTTTGTACTATACCCTATTTTGAGATCAGAACCTGTTTAATAAAGTGGGGATAGCTCTGATTTTGCATACTATGTTGGAAATACTGTTTGATGTATACTTAAAAGTAATTTCTACACTAGGTGTATCCATCTGGCAATTGCCTATGCATCTTAGGGCTGTAAGTTTAACAGTGCTGGAAAGCAAGATGCATAATAAGTGGAAAAGAATGTGAAAGGCTCGAAGCATCAACTCATACATTTTTATCATGGTAATTTAATCCAGATATATGTTATTGTTTAAAAATTTTCTTAAAGAATCTTGGGTTTATAAATGTTCCTGAAAATAAAAAATGCAATCCTAAACTTTTATTCTCAAATATAATTTTGCAAAACAAAGAGTAATGTAATTTGGTAAGACAACATATGTCTTGGTTCTACAGTGTCTTCAGCAATGAGAAAGTCGAGCTGTACATGAACAAGGTTTCTTCACTGGCAAGTCACTCAAATCCAACAGGCAGTTTCCCTATAGTACAAGATTTTCTGTTTCCACATGCAATTCACATTTGATTTTGACTTTTATCAAGAGAAATTTGGGAAAACAAATTTGTCAGTGCAATGATCCTATTTGCTTGAACCATTACATCTGTTATCTGCATAAATCTTTAAATAGTATCTTGATGAAACTTCAAGCAACTAATATAATCACCACAAGCATTTTGTATATAAACAATGAAATCCTAATAAAAGAGAAAACAGAAGATCCGCCATAGTAATTCAAAATCTTGTCTGTTGTATTTTGTCATGATGGCATAGCACTTAAAATACTACTGCTAGCTCTAATGCTAATCTATGCAAGAGCATTGTATTAATATGGACTGACCACCATGATAAAATACAGAGCATAAAATACAGAGTTTGCCTAAACAGTTAGGTTTAAAACAACATGCACGAAACATGCTTTCTTGTGCAGTCTAGGACAAGAAAATAAAATGCTAAAATAAAGAGTATGCTTCCTTTTATGTTTTGTTTTTTTTTTTTCCAAAACAAAACCTAAAATAATAGGATTGAGTTTACCTTCTTTTTTTTTTTTTCTTTTTTTCAACAAACTTGTGTTCAGCATTTTTTTAACATGTTCAGGATGCTAAGGTATCAGGAACTATCTAGCATTTCATATAGCAGAATACAGTAACCCTACAAATTACCTGGGACCATAGCTGGAACAAGGCGCCCAGAGAAGCTGTGGCTGCCCCCTCCCTGGCAGTGTTCAAGGCCAGGTTGGATGGGGCTTTGGGCAACCTGGTCTAGTGGAGGGTGTCCCTGCCCATGGCAGGGGGGTTGGAACAAGATGATCTTTAAAGGTCCCTTCCAACCCAAACCATCCTATGATTCTATGATTCCATAACCATGCTGACAGATCAATTCTTAATCAGATGTACCCAGAGCAGTATCAGTATGAAACACAGATCTGATGTGTAACTGCTTGCTAAAAAAACTATCAACTAGCTTTTCACGGCCTATTTGCATTATTCAGGCTATTCTGGAGTACAGTTAGGCTCTCTAACTCCTAAAGCAGCTGGAATGAAGGAAAAAAAAGGGGAAGAAACTGACTAATTAGCAACATATCACTTGAAACTGACTGCTGTTCTAAATACATAGTGTTCCCATATTAAATACAGCTACCACGTGCAGGCAGCTAGCTATCTGAGTGGCTGCACATGAATAAAGGCAGGAAATTCCCATGTAAGATCTTACTATAAAGTACAGATGCAAGTTTCAAAAGATGAAGACAATAAATAAAATGCCATTTACAAAGATCACAACATCAAGCATGTGTACAGTAAGAGTATTTGCAATGTTCCCACTTACAGAGAAACAAGTGTTTGTTAATAAACAATCAAGAAATAATCAACAAGCTTAATAATTGGGAAATAAAGAGAACAAAGAACTACAATTAAAAATAGCAAAGGAGCATTCTCTAAATAAAAGTAAGTTGTGATAATGTAACGGGCATCATTCCCATCCCAAACTGGCCTAAATATTCAGCAGTGGCAATTTTGTTCACATCACAGCAAATGCAAAAAGCCTTACTTCAGGAGCTTGAGTATCAATCACCAACATTCAACAGAGCTTTTTCATGCAACTTTACCTTAGATGACTGGCGATAAAATGGGTTAGTAGTTTTCTGCCCACAGGGAGCAGAAGCTGAAGAAGGGCTATAAAGAGACTCTGGCTGGGGAACAAGAGTTACGAGACAACTAGTAAATAAACATGCAGCTTACACAAACTCTACAATGAGGAAGTTTAGTTTCTAGTGATGCAAGCAACTTATATTAAAGCTCAGTAGCTTTTGTCTGCAATGTCCATGCAGCTTAGTGACGGAAAACTTCCGTGTACTTCTAGGTCCTTTCATTAATGTCCAATGAATTTTTTAACAGGTGCTGTATTTCTGCATGCGCTCCTCAGACATGCTGTCAATCTCTAACAGTTGGTTTTAGTTAAGACTCCTACTCTGCCCCCCAACAAATTATCTTTCTTGAGGCTTTTCAAAATAGTTTGAGGACGGCGTGCTGGAGGGTAATTCCAAATCCAAATCGATTTCATTCTAAATGGAAATAACACTTAAATCAAATCTTTGTTTCTAAAATAGCTGAGATGGAACTTTCAGGATTAAATATCCCATGCCCAAACACCACCACCTTGAACATTTGTTTCATCTATTACTATGTATTACATCTCTTCTCATATTCTTTATGCTTACCCTTGGTTTGTTTATAATGCTCTGTACCATAAAGACTACAGGATTGCCTGCCTTCCGTATGGCTTCCACAGCTTGTTCGTGGCTGGCATCTCTGAGGTCAACTCCATCCACCTGTAATTGGAAGGCCTCATCTTAACATTGCAAAAAGCTACAAGAACCATGAGTCAGCTTTGGGTTTTGCTTAGGGAACTTCTACTAAAATCTAAGCCCAAACCTCTGTTACTGGTGGAAAGGTTTCTACTGACTTGGCCTGAGGTCCCTCACACACAGGTTTAAGATTTCCAAGAGCACTGAAATGACATCAAATAAATATTCTCCATGGTTTTAAAAACAGGTTTTTCAACATTCCTGGTTCAGGCTCCATACATTTTCCCATAGATAACATAATAGAAGAGATATGATAATAAGAAGAGGTAAGATAATCTGAAAAGAATGATAGTGTTTGCCAAATACCCCTTCCTGTAAATCCTATCTCAGAATAACCTACATCCCAGGACTTTATGAGATTTACAAACTGAAACTTGTTAGGTGCTGGAGGGTCTTTCATTACAGGTTATTATGTCAGTATAGTGCACTTTCTTCCTTTTTTTTTTTTTTTTAATAAAATCAAGATAAGACCAATTTTAGCTACCAGGCACTCTCCCCAGAAGTTAATTTTTTAGGCCAGAGTTGAAAAGCTCTCTCTCTTCTAGAAGAAAGCATTTACAAAGGGTGGCTAAGGACAATTTTTTTGCCTGGCTCCTTTTCCTTATGTCTTTGTATGTATTGTTGTGTAAAATAGTTTGTCTTGTGATCCAGGTAAGAACCATGTTATGGTGAGGTTAGCATCAGTAAAGCATTCTCATGATGACACAATAGAAGCTAGAAGCTAACACAGAAAGGTTATTTGTTAGTGGCAATTCTTGCACACAAAGTTATGTAATGAGGATTACTCATATCTTTTTAATTGTGTAACTCTCCCTTAAACTTAACCATCCAATGTAAATAAACAGAAATAAAGAAAACAATCTGAGAGATAAAATTCTAAAGCCATGAGAAACTGAGCAACAACCCTAAGGCTGACCAACTCCTCATGTCTGAAATACTGTATGCACTAGTACAGACAAAAGCCTAGATACACCACAGCTTGAGAAACTGAAATAATCCATCCAACAGTCACATTAACACAACATTAGTTACTTAATTTCACTCACCCACTTCAACTTTTGCAAGTATCACTGTCAGAGACAATCACTGTATTCATAAAAACCCAGGTATGAATGTTTTTTAACTTTGTGGCCATCAAGCAAAATTCCACCTTCCAGGTTGTTATACACTGGAAACTCTTCCATCCTGTTGTAGAAAGTGCTACCTATATGAAGGTACTAATTCAAGATCCTTTGTACGGATCTTGTAGCAGACGGTAAATGGCAGTTTAAGTATCATCATGTAAAGCAAGCCCAGTCTGATCCAGGGGAAGCATCACCATCTCCATCACCCTGCTTGTTATGTTCTTACTGATGGACAGTCAGCTAAGTACATGCCGCAGGGTGAAGAGGAGTGCAGCTCCTAGCAGCCTGACACTGGAGACGGGGTAATGTCTGACATTGATAATCACCACAGGAAAGACACATTCCTATCAGTATGTTCATTCTTCAGTATCATTAAGCAAGTAGAAGTGGCTGCATGAGCACGGGATTGGCTAAGCAGCAGAGAAATCTAGATAAATTCCTATCAGCAATATCACTGGCTACCCTATCCTCAGGTATGAGCACAATGCTCTTAAGTTCCTCTGTATCAAATCCAGTTTTCTTCATGTCAGCAGGAAAAAGCATGTCTCCCTTAATTTCTGCACAAAATGCACAAGAATGATGTGATCTAAATAAGACTTAAGTGGGAAATACATTTGCCATTTATTTGCATAATTTGCTATTCACTAGCTATTTCTGTTGCTATCCAATATGCAAAGGTAAAACCTTTTAGCTTTGCCAAACTTAAGCTTTTTCCTACACACGCTGGCTTTAAAACAGGCAGGTAGAACTGCTGGCTTTGTAGACCCCTGCTCACAGTCATCTATGCTTTGGCTGTGTATTGAACTTAAACATCACAGATGGTACTGCACACAAACATCAGCAGATGGCACTACACTCTATACAGCTCAAGTGGTGCCAGCTGGAGCAATTACACAGCTGTCAGCCCAGGACCACGCATCCATCTCAGCAGCTCTTGAGATGCTGGGGGTATAGCAAGCAAAAGGCACTCGGCTAGTACCTCCACAATCCGATCTCCGGTTTTCAGCGTTTCATTTTTGCTGGCTGGGCTGTCTTCCAGGATGTGCTTGATAAAGATCCCTCTCATCATTTCTCCATTACTCAGGCGACTCCCCATCCCTCGTCCTCCAACAATGCTGATCCCCAGTGACTTGTTAGGTTCTCTCCAGAGTTCAACCCTGTTGTGATAAAGCAAGGACCAAAATAAATGAAACTCTGTTGTGATTATGATAATGCTGCACACTGAAGACACCTGAATTTGCACAATGGTTTAAAAACATTCAGAAATAACTCCTTGGAAATTTTTGTCAGGACTCATCTACTGAATGGCTCAGAAAGTCTTCAGTTGGGTCTACTGTTGTTCACTTTATTTTGGATTCTGATCAAAACTTCAAATCCTTCTCTTCATCTCTTCTTACTGGCTCCCAGAGAGTCAGCCTATAAAGAAAAATTACTGAAGCAATCAAGAAACTGCCAGATTGCAGGTATTCAGCCCAATGGCAGTAAAAAACAACAGTGAATTACTCCTGCAATGCACAATATACGTAAGTGCAACAATTCTATTGTTTTCTTATTCCTCTTAAAATATATTACGTTTCAAATTTTTTTAATTTCACATAAAATTTTATGTTGTGCAACTAAATCTGCACTTACTTTCTCGGCTGATTCCAGTTACTGAAAGCTGCATTTTGAAGTTCACTTTCTTCTCCCTCCCCCTCTTCACGTTCTGGAAGCTCTGGGAGTTCCCTGCTGATGAACAGGAATATGCAATTCAATTTTAAAGAACCCACATAAACCCAAGATTTCACTGCAAAATTTCATGTATTGATTCACCCTTCCAGCATTAGAATTTGTAAACAGGATTCATATAAGGAACTTCTTTTTCAGATGTCTGTTAGAACACACACTGTGTTTGGGGATTCCCTGTCCACTTGTCTCCACAATGAGGTTGCTATCAACTGACAACTACAGAAAAAAGACTGCACTTTGGAACTAGAACCAAATCAAAGCTGAAGGTAATTACTTAATTTTTCCAAAATGGAAAAAGCAGCACGTTTTTGGAGATGAATTTCAAGAAAACAAAAAATATTAGTAATTTTGAATATTCTGGCCTGTAACTGTAATGACTTTTTGAAACTTAAGGAAAAGGACAGCATAATTCATTCTTTCTAGTATACATTCCGGAAAGACCATGATGCCAAATTCTCATGTTGGAAGCACCTAGTATTTGTGGCAATACATAAATCAAATTGCATGGTATTTAGAAGAAGTTTAGGATGAGGCAGCATTCAATTTCCTTTTTGGGTAGATCTAACACCTATAACACAGCCTTGTAAAAATGTCAGAAAAATTTGCTAGCCAAAGCAAAAATTGTATTCTGAACAGCTTTTTTATTATAATGGCTGCTGGTGTGAAGAAAATCATCCATCTTTCAGCTCTTCTAATATAAAACTTATCTTCCTGAACTGTGCAAAGTGTGTAGAGTTACATCAGAGAGCCCTGTGGAGAAAAAACAGTAAGTCTTTTGACTCACCTGACAGTATGTGAAGGAAAACATTCAAGTGGCACAGGTCCCTCTGTCTGTTGTCCCAAACTAGCCCTGTACTCCTCTAAATGTTCTGCTGGCACATATGTAATACTGCAATAAAATGGGACATGATTAAAATAGCGTGAGGACTGCTGGTCCTGCCTTTGGTGGGTGCGAGGAATGGATATGAGGAAGCCACCCAAGACTACTTCCTATGGTCATTGACTTCAAAGCCACAATGCTGCTACATTGGGAATAAGGAGTTACATGAATCCTTTGTGACTTTGCAACAAATATGCATTTATGGTCAAAACAAGCAGCTGAACAGCACCTAATTTTCTGAGGGCTGGCCACTCCATTTTAAGTAAACGGTGCTTCAATAGCAACATGAGTGTAATAGAGACAATCCAGCTTCATTCAAAACAGAGATTCCTCGTGCAAAGACAAACACTGAAGGATCTGTGAGGTGTGAAACATCATTACCATCCTAAATGCTGGCTGAAAATGCTTCTAGAAGTTGGCTTACAGGAGGTTTTGTGCTTTCCTGGGCAGTTTTGTATCTGTTTTAGGTTTTTATTCTTTTGGTGAAAAATAGCACATGGGTTTGGACATACAAACATGTCACAGCACACTACCAATGCCACAGGGAGCAACGCCCTGCTCAACTCCTTCCTCCACCCTTTCATGCACTTCCAGCCAGCTTGGGACAGTCAGTCAGTTATGTTTCACCAGCCAAATGGCATGCAGATTCCTGAAGCCCTGGTGTAACCGAATCATGTTTGAATGCCAGAAACAGAAATAGCCCAATAGACTGGGGAGGGGGAAACAAAGAAAAGGAAAAAAGATTAAGGTATGAAGAGTGTTTCTTTAAAAACTTCCCTCTACAGGAAAAAGGACACCATGATCTAAGCAGTGCTACTTAGATGGCTCTCCTTCAACAGTGCTTTGTCTTCTTGAAAACCTTTAGCTGTTTGATAAGCAGCTTAGCTAACAGATCCAAGTCTGCCAAGAAGTAAGGCTGATAGAAAAAGAACGCACCAAAAAATGGCTTTCCTCCCATCCATCAGATGGTTAAAAGAAATGTGAACATACTTCCCCACAGAATGGGAAGGAAAAAAAAATGTCAAAATCTTGACCTCCTCACAAGGCCATGTAAGCTGCTGAGGAGAAACTCCTTCAGCTCCAAGTCTCTCACTTACTTGAAGCCCTCTCCTATCCAACACTCCCTGATTGGAGTCGTCTTCTGTCTGTCACTCCCTGACTGCCACCGATTACCCCTCTCATTGCTTTTCTGCTGAATGCAGCAAGCAGCAGAAGGCAGAGCAAATGAAATTTTGTATGACTAATGCTGTCTGTCCCAAACACTCTACCAAAATTATCATAAAGATCATCTTTCTTTGTCTTCTTTGGCTGTGCCCAAGCATGTTCACTACCTCCTCTCACATCTACCATATCTAGAAAAGGGCAGAAGATGGTCATTAAGGAGGTGCCTACGGTGCTGGACAGAAGGAACTCTCCAGCTCTTTTAGTCGAAATTTCTAAGTTGTCCATATTATCACCAGCTTCTTTTCTCTTCCTTAAATCTCCTTCTTCTTCTGTTTTGGCCTTTTTTCAAACACACAAGTGTTATGTGCTTGACACAAAATCTTTACTCTGAAGTGCTGAGGAGCTAACATGCACTAGGGAACAAACAGTGGAAGGTCACTGACTCTCATCTGTCTTCCTGAGGGCATTCCAGCACTGGGAAACACGCAAGACACTCAGCAGTTTATTCTGTGAAACCCTAGCAGTGAAAAAGAGAGAAGAAAGAGGGAAAAGAGTTTTTGAAAATTATCTCTATTAATTCTCAACCATCTCGAACTCCAAATGCATTGAACTATAGCAAAGTGCTATCATTATGATCAGAAAACTCTCATGGGGCAAATGCCTCTGCAGAAGCACCATCCACCAAGCCCATAAGAGTACCTTGCCCCTACAAAAGCTAAGAAATGAGCAAGTTGCATTTCAATGAAAGAAAATGTGTCATTCACCTAGTTGCATCCATCAGTTTCATTCCAATCAAATTCATGAATTTTCATCCTATAGAAATAAGTAGGAAATAATGTATTTTCCCTTGAAAGACAGCTGCAGTAAAGAAACCAGAACTGCAAGCAACATTTCTGCTGGCTAGAAGGCTTGGACAATCTCCTTTATGCTGAACTGCAGCTGGAAGCTGTTGTTCGAAGTATAAAAAGGGGAATGGCAGGCTCCTAAAAAGGAAACGGACATGCCCAGATTCAGCCTGGATGCAGACAGTACGGCATGATCGCTGACAGCAGAATGTCCAAAATCTTTCAACTCGTCATCTTTTTGGAGCACACGCCAAACAATTATACAGGGTCCCAGCATCCAATGGTAGTAGCAGGCCTTACCTCATACTTCTGTGCAACATCAGCATTAGAGATCAGCTAAGGGGGAGGCAAACCATATGCACTCCTACTTCTAGCATACCCTGTCTCTTTTCATTATATGAATGAGTAACTGACATTGTTCTGGGACATTCAAAAGGTATGGCTCAAAGAATCATAGAATCCTAAAATCACAGAATGGTTTGGGTTGGAAGGGACCTCAAACATCATCTCCTTCCAACCCCCCTGCTATGGGTAAAGACACCCTCCACTAGACCAGGTTGCCCAAAGCCCCATCCGCCTGGCCTTGAACACTTCCAGGGAGGGGGCAGCCACAGCTTCTCTGGGCAACCTGTGCCAGTGCCTCACCACCCTCACAGTGAAGAATTGCTTCCTAACATCTAATCCAAATCTACCCTCCTGCATCTTAAAGGCCATTACCCCTTACCCTCTCACTACATGCCTTTGCAAACAGTCCCTTTCCAGCTTTATTGTAGGTCCCCTTCAGGTACTAGAAGGCTGCTAGAAGGTGTCCCCGGAGCCTTCTCTTCTCCAGGATGAACAACCCCAAGTCTCTCAGCCTGTCTTCATAGGAGA
>VXBL01008147.1:186757-211664 GCA_013400195.1 Aramus guarauna
TCCAGCCAATTCCTTATCCACCAAGTGGTCCATCCATCAGATCCATGTCTCTCCAATTTAGAGACAAGGATGTCAAGTGAGATGGTGTCAAATGTTTTGCACAAGTCCAGGTAGAGGATGTCAGTTGCTCTTCCCTCATCCACCAACGCCGTAAGCCCATCACAGAAGGCCACCACATTTGTCAGGCATGATTTTCCCTTAGTGAAGCCATGCTGGCTGTCATCAATCACCTCCCTATTATCTATGTTCCTGAGCATAGTTTCCAGGAGGATCTGGTCCATGATCTTGCCAAGCACAGAGGTGAGACTGACTGGCCTGTGGTTCCCTGGGTCTTTCTTTTTTCCCTTTTTAAAATTGGGGTTTCTGTTTCTCCTTTTCCAGTCAGTGGCAGTCACCAGACTGCCATAACTTCTCAAGTATGATGGATAGAGGCTTAGCAACTTCATCTGCCATTTCCCTCAGGACCTGTGGATGCACCTTATCAGGTCCCATGGACTTCTGCACCTTCAGGTTCCTTTGATGGTCTTGAACCTGAACTCTTCCTACAGTGGGCAGTTCTGCATTCTTCCAGTCCCTGCCTTTGTATTCTGCGATTTGGGCAGTGTGGCTTGAGCACTTGTCAGTAAAGACTGAGGCAAAAAACATTATTGAGTACCTCAGCCTTCTCCATATCCTGGGTAACCAGGTCTCCCATTTCCTTCCAGAGTAGGCCCACATTTTCCCTAGTTTTATCACTGATGTACCTATAGAATGTTTTCTTGTTGCCCTTGATGTTCCCCACCAAATTTAACTCTACCAGGGCTTTAGCGTTCCTAACCTGATTCCAGGCTGCTCAGACAATTTCTCTGTATTCCTCCCAGGCTACCTGCCCTTGCTTCCACCCTCTGTAGGCATCCTTTCTGTGTTTGAGTTTGCTCAGGAGCATTCTGTTCATCCATGCCTCCTGGTGTTTCTGCCTGACTTCCTCTTTATTGGATTACATCACTCCTGAGCTTGGAGGAGGTGATCCTTGAATATTAGCCAGCTGTCTTGGGCCCCTCTTCCCTCCAGTGCTTCCCTCCAGATCCCCGAAGTGGCCAAAGTCTGCTCTCCTGAAGTCCAGGGTAGTGAGCTTGCTGTGCACCCTCCTTGCTGCCCTAAGGATCTTGAACTCCACTACTGCAGCTAAGGCTACCCCCGATGCTCTCAAACAGCCTTATAGGCTATTTAGAAACATCTCCCAAAAGCTATCTTAGGTAGGTAAGCTTCCCTTTCTGCCTTTTTGTGTACAGCACAGGAATTGAGAAGAAAAGAGGCTCACTACATCATTTTTAAAAATGCACCTAAAATTGAGCAACTGAATTACCTAAATAATACCTTTATTTCCACAGATGGAGTCAAATTTAGATAATATCACCAGGAGCTGTTATATATTAGCTCTTTGGAAAATTACATGATTTCTATTCTAGTGCTTAACTACAGTTCTAATTGCCTAATTTGAAGCACTCAGAGGAACAATCAATATGTTTTTAACTGTTCATTCTTATCAATAACTAAACTTCAATAATGCCTCAGCTACTTCATAAATAAAACCATAACATTTACTTGCACTTTGCAAAAAATAGCATAGAAAAGAAAACTAAATTACATAGATCAAATGTATGAAAAGGTATATTCTGTGTAGGAGTTCACCTTTGTTTCTTGCTCATGATTTCCAAAGTTCAGTTAACTATAGAGGTTTCCCTAGCTTCTCTTATTAGCCATGCTGTATTACTTTTATATGAGCGTCGTCCTCCTCTCTATCCTTTGCATGTTGTTATTGAAATGAAGCGTTACAAAAGAGTCTATCTCTGCTGAAAATTACAGTTTTAGGAAATATGTATACTAGAAAGTCATCTTTGCTAAGTCGCTGTCTGTCCTGTTCCCACCTTCTGTGACACACAGCAAGGTCAAATTGTACTAAAGATCTTGGATTTATATCTGCCAGGAATTTTTTCCCTGTTTAGTACTTCATGAGCAGACATCCCACAGTTATCAAATCCATCACTTGCTGAATTGCTACTGTAGCTCCCAGGAAACAAGTACATGTCTGGTCTACTATTGTGTTGCATTTCTTATCTGCAAGAGAAGTTAAAGTTCAATAATTTCAAGGGAAAGTGTATGCAGGGTTTAATCATTTCCTCTTTTTCATAGCTGTAGAGCTTCAAGGAGAAAGTGTTTTGGCTTCCTTTCTTGAGAGCTACAACCACCCTCCTACCCCCAGAGATATGCACTAGCAATGAAAGCAGTGACAATGGAAACACCAAAGAGTACACATATGAAAATATCTTGTAAACACAACACCACATGCAGTAGAGAGGAACATTTATCACATGCTTGACTGAACAGCCACACAAAACCTTGAAACACCAACAAACCAAATAACGAAGTATGGAAAATGTTCAGGACAAATTACTGTCATTAACACTTAAGGTCTAATTTGAACCTTTTTATACATGAAGTAAGTAAAATGTAAGTGCCACAGAAAATATGACACTGAGATTAATCCAGATATCAGTACATCATACTCATGTCAATTCGAGCAATGAACCCTATACAGACACACGTACACGTGCTCTGAGCATGTCTGGGGTGGCTGTCATAGACAAAATTTAAAAATATTAGCAATAATTTTTTAGAACACAGGTGTTTTCATTCCTGTCTTAGGAAATATGCTCCAATCTTCAAGTTTAGAGCTATATATACACACATACACACACACACTCTCATACCTTTTTTGAAAATATATATATACATATCCACATGTGCAGCCACACAGGCATGCACACACACACAGAAAGAGAGAGAATATGTACCTATATCTGGATATATCCCTGACATTACTATGGATGTCATAAAAGCATGGAATGGTTTTACAGACAAGTTGCAACATAGAGCCATAATGAGTTTCTGAATCGGCAATACTCACACATAAAAGAGGGCCTGATCATCAGCAGGTGCTGGAGAAGATCTAGAATGTGAAGCATACGATGCAGCATCTTTTTACAATGATGTTAACAAATGTCAGTCTCATGTTGAATGCAAGAGGCATACTTATGGAGTTAAAAAGTGTGAGCTGCTTTTTTTTTTTCTTTCTCCTTTTTCTTTTCTTTTTTTTTTTTTCTTCCTGTTTCACCTCCGCTTCATATGCACCTCCCCCAGAAAGCATCTGCTCTTTTTTATTGTCTATAGCAGTGATTATTAACAAGCATGGAAAATGGAATTGCAATCTATCTTTTATTTCTTGATCAGGAATTCATCGCCACACTTTAGGCAGGTGAATTCTGATTCAGCTCTGTAATTATCTGACAGATGTTACAAGCAGCTGCTGCTGAGCACAAAACCCTGGCTATTATTACAGAAATGTAAGAGCTCCTGGCAAGGTGGAGTGAGAAGTGAAACAGAATGCATTCTGGTAAGGCCACACATCTGGTTTTCCACACACAAAGGGGAAAAAAATTAAATACCTAAGTCTGAAACTCAGATTGCTGGTTCTTGAACTATTCAAAATCAAATTTCCTTTAATAAAATAAAGCAAAGTCTTTATGTGGCAAGTAAGAACAGCTTTATGTTTTCTCAGCAAATAATATTTGCCACTGAAACACAGCTTTGAAATTAAAATGCTTCGCTTAATCACTTCCTGGGGACACCTTGCTACCCAAAAAAACCTCAGTCTAAATGTTAAGGTACCAACTTTGCAGCCCTGTATGGATAATGAGGAATGACATCAAGAAGGCCACACCTGAGTGCTTGTGCACCCTTGTTTCCTGAGTAAGATACCAAAGAGATTCAACTTGCTTATTTGAAATGCTGGCCCTTAAATTGAAAATCCTGCATGGTGGTGGACCACGTTGGCTCTGAAATTGACATCTATATAGCTGTGTATTCCTCTCAGCAAACAAGAAGAACTATCATGAAATAATGCTCCATTTATCTCAAAATCTCTGATTTGGGACATTACCCACATGGTTGTATCATATTTTTTCTGGGATCCTGTATTGCTCCTGAAAGTACAAATTACAGAAAAGTTTAATTATGCCAAATAGTTTTGTATCACAACTATGCAGGCCCAAAAATATGGTCCTTATTCTTGCAAGACTCCTTTAGAACCTACAAAAGGATTTAGTCTTTCAGTTCTTTGAAGCACAGAAGCTGGTTTCACTTTAAACCCTTACCACAGGAATGCACCAAAGAACATAAATATAAAATGAAAGACGAAAATCTTAAGTAAGAATATGAATAGCAACTGTCCCTTTACTGTGAGATCTTTCAGAAAGGGAATGCACTTTTCTCTGGAAAATCTGCATATCCACGTCTAAGTCAAGATTTCAGTATTTCTGATACATCTGCAAAAGACTAAGACTACAAAACAAAATTTATAGACAGTGTAAAATGCAGCAGCTATAAAAAGATAAGCACAAATAATGAACACATCTGTGTTTGATCACGTAAATATGGCACTAGTAAAAGATTCCTCACAGAAGAATGGTGCTGTAGCATTTGTGTATCTAAGCAGACGTACACACACATGCATGCGCACATACCAACTGATTTCAGTCTTGGCAGTCGGAATTATAATACAGTTTGAAAGCCTACAATAATAATCAATGTTGCATTTTATCAACACTGACTTGCTCATATTCATGACAGCATTGACAATAATGACATTATATGAGCATATCCTATTATTTAAACAAGCTTGCATTAACTCATAATTCTAAATGCATGACAGCTATGAGGCAGACAATTAAACTTACCACCCACAGTGAAGACACTTTGCCTACCTGTTCCCAAAATGCCAGGTCTCTTCAAAGCTAGAGTACTTCTCAGGGAGAATAGAATGCCCTGCAGTCCATTTTGAACTGACAGAAACCACAGTTACCTACAACCACACTGGGACTGAACTGATCCCTTTCAAGGCCACCCTCTTGAGTAAGTAGAGGCTTCTATTACCAACAGCTCCATTAATCCCATTTACAGATCTGACCCAATCCATGTTACCATGGGTTTGAGAAAAACAGCTACCAGATTTTTAGAGCTGTAAACTCAGCATTGGTGTGTCTAGAGCACCATCCATAAGCTTAGGAACAGCCTCGATTCTAGATGGTGCATGTGGGCAAAGTTAGCTCCACAACCACAACGGCTAGAAAGAATTGTACTTTAAGGGAAAGTTACAATTCTGTAAATTGAGTGTACTTGAGAAGAAGAAACTTTCTCATCAAGCAAGCGGATTTTTCAAAACTTGTATTAATTACTGGAAGTTTAAAGTGGTACTCCCAAGATCAGATATTTATGCACTAGAGCAACAGCTCCTTCGTATGTACTAAAAAAACTGAGAAGTGACTTCACAAAACAGACTGTCTCTGCTGTTTGTCACAGATGTACTGAAAATGTTTTAAGTATCACTTCTCTGCATTAACATCATGTGTCATACTTTCTGTCTGGCAGTCAAAACCAAAATCCATTACAAAGACCTCCCTCAAATGAAATCACTTGTGCAATGGCCAGGACAGTCCACCTTTGAGAAGAAAGAGAAACACCTTGAGGAAATCCTTACTTTCTTTAGCAGAGTCATACTAAGAATGCAAAACTTTGACTAATCTCATTGCTTCAATAAAACCAGGCAGGGCAGAAATGATGATGGTTAGTAACGACAGTAACAACTTTTCTAAGAAAATCCAAAGCCTCTCACACAAGTGATTTTATCTTTCAAACCCATGAAGCTGTAACCTGAAGGTGAATCTGAAGTTACATCTGAAGCTGTAACTCAGAGGTAAATTCATGTTGTAAAAAATCTTCATTTAGAATGCTTGCATAACAACTCAGATTTTGATTATTAGCCTCTTCCTACCACAATTCATCATCTAGCTTTACTTACTGTATATCTGGTCCAATGAGTGAATGCCTCCTTAGCATAGCCCGGGCTTGTGCATTGGTTAAGTCAGTGGTTGCCTCTTCATTAATGGACAGGATGCAGTCCCCCACACTAATTCGTCCATCACGACTTATTGAGCCTCCATGGATGACACTGCGGACTATCATTCCTGAGCTATCTTTATTGGAACTTACCGTCATCCCTATAGTGAAAAATACATGAAACAGTTAATAACATCTTTGAACCCCAGCTCTGAGTGCCAAGGAAAAGAAATGTAACCTGGGACAAGGAAGGTAAAAGCCAGTCAGCGAACCTGCCAATGTCAGCAAACCTATAAATGTTGCTCTTATTCTTCCTTGCATTTCCTTCTTTCCACCAGGAGACAGCAGTTCAAAATCACAATCACAGTATCTTTACTTTGTGTCGTTTCACATACCAGGCCCAATACGAAAAAACTAAGTGGAAAATTTAAGCAGAAAATAAACCAAAAAAAGGTAATGAAATTGCTTCTGAAACAGCCAAATTTACCACTCTTCTGGATGGTTCACTAGTTTATACACCACATTTCAGTGTAGTTCATAATGGTTCTTTTTGGAAAGGAGGTGCAATGATTAAACAGCAAATTAGGAGCATAGGGTCAATACAACCACACACTTATTTTCAGCAGAAAGCCTGAGTCAGATCCCACTGAGATACTGGCTGCCTTCCCACTCTTAGGTGGGCCATCACTTAGGTTCGTAAGAGCATCCTCACTTCTGTAAAAGCCTGTGAACTCCTGCTGGATACAGCCCACTACTTGAGTTGCACCAGGATCCCACTTGTGGCACAGCAGGATACTACTTCTCAATGTTCATATACACCCTTTTAACTCCACTTCCCTTTCACTAATGGGAAATGAGACAAAGATGCTCTTCCTCCTCCTCCCCCACGGGGAGCCTACGGGGACTTATTTGTGGTGCTGGGCTTCACATGTCTTTGTGACTGTTCTTTTACTGTTATTTTCAGGGCACTTGGTGCTCATGAAATCAACCCTGATGACAGCTTCAGCAAAAATTGATTTTCACTAAAGCAATGGAAAGGTAGCTGAAGGGCCAGCACCCTGGAAGTCCACCCTGGACTTCCACTATCTGAATATTGCCAAACTTGTTTTTATTCTTTTTTATGCCATAACATGGAAGCTTTCCTTTACTAACAAGATGACGCCACTGAAGAGTGCCTTATAGAGGAATATCCATTGGAGAAGGAGGCAGTGACTACTCCACTAAATGTTCTCCGGGTTTTGCATGTAAACATCAGGCTAGCAAGCACTGGGAGTGCAGTTGTGTGTCTGCATGCCCTTACCTTATTGTCCAGACTGTGAGTGGATGATAGCTACCCAGAGCAAAACCTCCAAGGATACTGACTGAAAAAATCCTATTTCTATACAAACATGGCTACAGAAAACAGAGACTGAACACTTTGTTCTGTGACCTTAGACTCCGGGAGACAGACTGGCTGAACAGAGTTTAGAAGGCATCTGTAAACCCCAGGCTACTCAGACTCAGTCAGTCATACAAACATCTGCTATATACCTGTCTCAGAGAAAAAAAATAAAATACTGTTACCATTCAAAGAACAACACTAATGTGGATATTAATTTATGCTTTTTAAGACTCCTTCCAGAAAAAAAAAACCAAATTCTTAAATAGTGTTTCTTCCTCACACCCACTTGTAGTTGAGATCAACATAGCTGTCTAAAGTATGAGAAGGTGGCCCTGACTAGCAAGAAACTGCCCAATTTTTAGACAAGGGAATACATGTAGTGCTCTACTTTGGTATGTGGAAGCCAAGGTTTTTCTTTTGGAAAAACTGCAAAATCTATCTTCTTGATGGCACTTTATATTAAACTGATGAAAGAATATGATCTTACCATTGAATGGAAATTTACATTTATGATTTGCTGGTTAATGATGTCAGCTATGGTCAGGCATAATTTAAATATGGGTGTATCAGACTTGTGATACAGACACACAATGCCACTGATTTATTGCCTTGCTATTAGAAAAAGCAGAGGTAAACTGCTTGTCACCTACCCCTTAGATTAGTAATGTTGATGACATCAGAGATAGTGTTTACAGGTGCTGCCCACCCTGGGGTGGTTCCCCCAGCGTTTATACTCACATACTCCTTCCAACAACCACCTCTTGACAGATCTGCTCACACGGGTTACTCAGTCAGATCTGAATGTAAACACAACTCTGCAACAGACTGGTCTCCATCAGAACCCAGGCAGCGTACACAGAAAAACAAACTGCCAAGGAAACAGCCAAAATGTGGTTTGAAATTCTGAACCTAACTTCGCTACTTGGTTAAGCCAGTAACAACCAACAGTATTACTGAGGTTAGTGTAATAGCACTTTAGAAAAACATCACCCTTAGTTTCTATGCTGACATCCTCGTTACAACAGATACACAAGGCTGATGTCACACTTTGAACAGCTACAGTTTCAGGTTAAAAATGCAAATGCCACTGGTGAGCTGCCAAATGAATCACACAGGACAAAGGCACTTCAGCTCTTCTTGCGTGTGGGTGCTCCATCCTCTTACCTTTTAAAAATCATGATCAAAAGGTTAGAGCTCCAGCTGTGGCTGGATTTGAAGAGCTGTTGCAAGCTATGGGTGACACCATTTAAAAGGAAAAAAGAAGTGCCATTTCTCAATTGAAATAATTGATGCAGCTGCAGCTTTCCACATCATTCACAGCTCTTGATTTAGCTCCTTTTGTAAAAATGAAAGTTAAAAGCAGTGAGGCCATGTGTGTAAATTGGTCACTGTACCCAGGCAGCTTCCTAGGCCAGAGCACATACAGACTAGAAGAAAAGGACTACATTCAAAAGCCACGAGAAAGCATTATTCACATTCATGTATGTATACATGACAGGCCAGTCTTACTTTTCCTGCATGTAGTTTCTGACAATGTGCATCCTGCTCTAAGTTTGAAATTTGTTTTAGATGTTCACTGCACTTAAAATACTCATAGACACACCTGAAAAGCACTGCTCCATTGAGTCAAGAAGTTATTGCAAAAAAAAACTTTTTAAACAAAATCCAAATGCCTGGAACTGCACCATGACCTGCACTTTACACAGCCTGGCAATGAGATCAGTAAAGGCAGTAGTTACACAAGCACCTCATACCAATGAAAATCAAAACTTACACTCACATCAGCCTTGCCTACAGCTTCAAATTTTGGGGAAGCTGATTTTGAACCAGATCAGTTCCCAATCCAATTTGGAGGCTGGTTGTAACACGAAGGAGAGGGTGATGTGAAGCAGACTGAGCATCCAGCCTTCAGAGGGCAGTTTATTCCAGGGAGAAGTGTCCACTGAATTACAGCACCACAGCATGCCACCCACCTCTGCACAGCCAAGGAGTCCTGAGTAGTGGCTGTCTATGAACAAGGGGCCCATGGGCTCCTTTCAGGGTTCTTTCTGCGGACAAAGCATTTGCGGAGACACTAAAACTGCCAGCGCCCACACAAACTCCTGCCCTACCAACACCAATGGCTCCACCATCCTAAACCAAGGCAAATAAACACGCTGGCCATGAACAGGAGGGGAGCACCTCTGCCTCTCACCACAAAGTCTCCTCCACACTAGCTCTGGGAACTAGCCTGGGAGGACGCTATCCCTGTGCTCCTCCTCACACTGCCCAGGTCTGCACCAGAGACCAGGAGAGGACACCGAAAAATGTTTGCATCTGTTGTGCCTGTTGGCTCCAAAATGTGCTTCTAGGTGGTATGCTCAGAAATAGTGAGGCACTTAAGATACAAATACAAATAGGTAGCAGGGAAGTGAACAGTTTGTTTAGACCCTTTTGACTATCCTCAGAAAGAGAGATCATTTTGTGTTTACATACATTTGAAAGTTTAGCCTGCAGCTCTTTGACCAAAGTGTTCTTCTACATCATTCCCATATATTTTTTCTACTATAGTACATAAATGTATAGACATTAAAAAACAATGTATTAAAATTGTTCTGTTAACACTTAGGAATGATTAAACTCCTTTATGAAAAAAAAAATTCTCTCAGTGAGACTGGACACTTTACTTCTGTGTTCATGGTGACAGTAAGTAGATCTACTGCCATCACAGTCAAACAGGGCAAGAGCAGCAAAGAATGAGTATCTTGTTATGCTTTCCCCATGAAAAAGAAAATGTTTAGTCTTTACTTATAAAACTGGAAACATGAGAAAACAGAAAGCTATGTTCCTGACCAGGTTACAAAAAAAGTTAGCTACCTTACCTAGACTTGAATTGCCTTTTGCAATAGTGATAGTCTTCTCATACATGTTTTTGACTGAATTTGGAGTTGTGGAACTTCCCTCCAAAGATACTGGGCATCTCTTTTGTGTTAAAAGCACTTGATCCTAAAACAAGGGAAAATAACATCAGTTCAGAATACAGATAAAAATACAATTGGACATACCGACCTCAACTCATCTTACCTTATATGAATGCTAGGCACACAATTAATACAGATTCCTTATACAGACATTGGAAAAGTCAGTCCAAAGATCAAACTGCCATACGTGAGGTTTCTGGTTTCATTCAGGTAATACAGCAAATCTACCACAAAGTATGCTTTTTAATTTATGGACATCAGTTACACTCTTAAAATTAGTGGGATGAATTCAAGGGCTCTCCAACTCATTCACCACAGATGTCTGACAATCTGCCAGTGCTGAAGTAACAAATCTTGCAAGAAATTCCAGCTCTTTTAAGAATTTCTTAATAAATCACTGAACAGAAGAAAAAAGAAACACACGTCACAGTGACTGTCATATAAAGGAATATTATGTTTGCACACTGTGACATCACAGGCCAGTCTGTGAGCTGAACTGCGGAGGCTTGCGCACACACCAGGATGCAAGCCTTTCACACCACTCCCCCTTGGCCTCGCAGGCCTGGTTTCCAGTTGTGCACCTCCTCCTTGCACCCATGCCTCTGCAGAGGTTAACAGGGCGTAAGAAAAGGCCACTGCCTGCCCATGCATACACTGTGGTCCAGCAATGTCTACATGGCTGTTGGCCAGTGTCAATTTCTCTAGCAGATTCTATGGTTTAATAAGGCCTTTCTGTAGGTTTTTTTAATTATTATTAAAAAAGAAATCAAAACCAACAAACTTTACTTTTCCAGAGGGATCAAGCTGTGTGGTAGTAGTGAGGCTTGTACTTAGTGCAATTTCTGCTGTTGTCTGAGATCCACTCCATATTGCTTTGTTTTCACTTTCATTTTGGTTGCTATCTGAAACATCCAAAGGTAGAAGATCCTTCTTCATAAAACCAGCTGCAGTTTCCGGGCTATTGCCCACTACGGACTTTTCCTCTTTCAGACTCTGATTCTGATCCATGTTGTACAGATTCTCACCCAATACTTGGAAAACAGATGTAGAATTTAAACATTCCTCTCCAACAGACTGTTAAACACAGGAGATAATGAACAATCAACATTCTT
This sequence comes from Aramus guarauna, assembly GCA_013400195.1. Lineage (NCBI taxonomy): Eukaryota > Metazoa > Chordata > Aves > Gruiformes > Aramidae > Aramus > Aramus guarauna. The sequence goes on from VXBL01008147.1 coordinate 198,145, forward strand.
TTGTAGTATAATTAAAAACTACGTTTCATGCTAAAATCTTAAACAGAAACTAATCTCACAGAATTTAAACTTATTTCTTAAACATCAGTGTCTTGAGTAGATGCCTACCAGCATTCTACTCTAAAATTTACTTCATTCCTCAATTTCTTGTTTTAAAATACCAGAAATCAATGAAAATAAAGTTACTGTTGAAGCACAAATTCTGATTTGGTACTCATCAATAAATCTTCACTAACTTGAGCAATGTAACCTCCACTCACACATTCTCAAACTAGACATAACTCCAGCAAGTTATTAAAATTAAACCCTACATCCAATTGTCTTCCTCAGGTAACAGAACTCTGCAAGACAAATGTCTTTATTTTCAAAACATTTAGCAAGCAAAGAGCAATTTCAAGCAGCTCAGACAATAAGCATGCAATCTAATCAGCCATTTAACAGAGTAGAAACATATTTAGATATCCCTTCCACACAAAGAGGGAAAAGCAAATACTCAGTCAAATCTCAGCAAAAAAATGAACATGGAGATTTTGAACTGTGACAACAATGAAATACGATGGTGCAGTTACAGAAACTTAGCAGTTAGTACTTTATTGCAAGTGTATGCTGCAGTACTAGAATTAAGTTCTCTACATAAAATTTGTTCAGATTTTCAATATTCCAAGGTCCTGCATTTCAAATATTTTAAGGCACTTCAACAGTCCCAACCTTCTGAAAAATTTTTTTCAAATATTCTCTAGCTGAGCTTTCAAAATAAGTAATTTAAAAAACATGTAGGACATTAGATACTAGAAAGATCTACCAAGGACATAGAGGTTGGACATAAAGGCTCTGTATCAGTATTAGGGATTTTTCTCTGACATGTAATACACCTAGACACAAGAACGTCTACCTTTATCTGTCTTAGTTGTTACCCACCAGTCCTACTAATTCTTCCATTACTTTTCCAAAAAGTGGTGAAAACATGTTTCCCAGGATTTTAGGGTATTTTGCAACACTTTGTATCAAGGGACTTAGAATTAGTTTTTCTCATTTTTCATGAAGTGCATACGTGCTTGCACTGTCCTCAATCATCAAAAAAGGTTCACCGTAAATAATTGGTTTAAGTAACACATGAGAAGATAATTCACCGAAGCCTAAATACAACTAATCTGCATGACGTAATCAATGACATAATTTCCTACCTTTTGGAGAACAGAACACCAGGATTACCATGTATTTAAATTATTTCATTAGGTTTCAAAGAAACCTGGGACATCTACTTTTAAGTCTGCTTGCATCCATTTCCAAATCAGTGAAAACAAGACCTAGATCTTACTCAACTTTATGCCATATGGCAAATATACATATTAGAGTTGCAGCATGTGCCCATTTTTGGTTTTGTTTCACTTAAGAAAATACAATGCTGTAATTTTTTAAGACAAACACTATTTCAGGAATTTTTAATGACAGCAGCATGTGGCCTCATTAGAAGATTTAAGTATTTTTTTCATCACCTGTTTTAAAAGTGACACCAAAGGCGTTCAGAACATGTCAAACACCCTGTAGTCAGAAATAACTGAAATACCTCTGCATTCCTCATAGCACCTAATAGCAATTTTTAATTTTTACTGCATTTTCCTTGCTTCAAAAGGCTTTAATGAACAGATTTTCTCACTATGTTTACTTTATGAAGTCACTTATAACTGCAGAGTATAAAATGTTCAGTGATGAGAACTTAATACTCACTTTATACTGGTGCATAGAAAGGAACACTGAAAAGTCAGGACCATAATCTTTAAACAAGCATGCAAACTGAAGTCATCTTTAAGCCACTGCTAAAAATAACTTAGGACTTTCTAGAGCCTCAACGTGATATATAATGTAAATCCAGCCTCTATCTCATAAAATGCTTCTCAGTATGCAAAATGCATAATCCATTTAAGTAACAATTACAGAGTTAAACAATGCAATCTGTCCCACTGGCACAGCAGAGATGTGGTCTTCTGTGGATTAGGAGAAACCATTAGAAGATTAATATAGCTTTCCAACCAGCGTCTCGTAAGGGCTGAACATATTCCAGAAAGGATAAAGGGAGTTAGAGCAGCTCAGGTGTGGAGGAAAAACCAGCAGCTACTCTATTCAAGACCACAGACTGCAAAATCTGGAAGAAATCCCTACAATGTTGCGTTCAAAGACGACTGCTAGGAGAAGTGACATGGAAGATTCTGAATTAGCAAAATAAATCTATAGATTACCAAGGAAAAGGAGCATGAAAAACCATGGAGAGAAACTAAACAAACAATCAAGATTGATACAAACAATCAAGTCACTATGGGTACGTGACCAGCAAGAAATAAGATACTGCTTTTTGTAATACTCTTAAAGAACTTGTTTTCATTTACTGACTTTAAATAGAAATTATTAGGAATCAGATGTTTGATATATATTTACTTTTAATTACAGTATCATTATGAACATTTCATTCAAGAATAAAGTAAATGAATTAGCTAACATACTAACTATGAAGCATAAAAGCAAAGCTTAGGATGAAAACTTACTCTTGCTTTTCAAACCTACAACACTCTGGAATAATGCAGTTATTTTGTGTTACCACTCTTTACTATGCTGTAATGTAATAACAAGTTTTTGTAGCAGACTGCTCACCACAGCTTTAACACTACAAACTTCTTACAAAACTTGTTCTGGCTACACAAAACACAAATCCAAGCTTTCAACCTTCTAGCTGCCTCTCTTCAACACAGATGTCTGAAAGACATCAGCATAATCCTAAACAAAACCACACTTCGATCTGGTAACAAATAGTATGGTTTGAACCAAGATGACATAAAACATTTATATCTAGTAATACAGTGTTCCCACACTTATAATCAAAGTTTGTCATCAATAAAAACATCTTCCTTTTTACCTTGGGAGTTGACAATGGAAGAGAGGCGTAGTTCAGCTCATCATTACAGGCAGTGCTATGCAGACCTATCACTGAAGAGTGAAAGACGTCATCCTCTGGAGAATACTGTGATTCAAATGTGAACTCATCCGATTGATCTGCCTCGCTGGAGTCCACCTAACAACAAAAGCAATTCAATCAGACAGGCTGTTACCTTCACACCACATAAGCCCTGAACACATGCACCTCATCCGCTGCATACTGACTGGTACTCTTTTTTTTTTTTCTCATTCCATGTTTTACATTGAAGTTATATTTGCACAGCACAGTAGGAAAAATTTCTGCTTTCAGTTACAATTCATGTTACTACATCTTCAGAGATTGCAAAGAATATCTGAAGTGAGAGTCTCAACTGGAATGACTTCCAGGGCTGAGGCAGGCTGATGCCTGTTAACAGAAGCACGAGGTGTTGGGAGAATTCTGCTGTACTCCCTACCATCAAAATTTTTGTTTGTTTAGGGGTTTTTTGGTTTGGGGTTTTTTTAATTTTCTTTTACAAGAATTAGCACTAAAGAAATAATGAGCTTCAATTACTGCCACCTGTCAGGAATGTTCCCTCTACTCAACTTCCTAAGTTTGGTTATTTTTAAAAGGGTACAAAAAATAATCTTCAGGAAACTGCAGTGCTTTCCAATACATTTATAAGAAACATTTATGACATGATTTTTTATGATTTCAAAAAAATTTTACATTTGATAACCAGATTAATACAGACAATTCTCCTGTCTTACATGAGAAATAAAACTTTTAAAAGAGTTCCAGATATGGAGATGGGCAGTATTTTTTGTGCTTTTTTTCTTACATGAAACATATTTTTTCAAGACTCATCTACTTGCATATACTAGAATAAGATTAAGTCCTAAAAGACTTAATTTATGGTGCTTCACATACTACATTTTTACTGTAATTACATCTCCCCTGGCAGAGCTCAAGAAAGCAGTGTATGCTAACAAAAACGATCAGTGAGTTCAGAGCCATGACCATACCATAAACTTGTACTGAAGCAGCCAAATGCACCCACGTGCAGAGATGGGATCTAAGTGTTGTTTTTCAGCCTTGTGGCTAATCATACTATGAATTCATTATCTCAGATTCATAATAGCAACAATTGGTAGTGATTCACCATATTGATTCCTTTTCAGGGTACAAATGATCCATTTTTTATTGTATAAACCTTGAAGACTTAATAGCTAGTTAAAACTGCTCCTTTAATGTAACTTACTCTCAGCCTATCCTCTGGAAAATGCAGACTAGTGTTACTGAAGCTAAGCTCTAAAAAAAAAATTGTGAAAAACAGGGACCAACCTGTAGAATCTGAGCGCAAATTTATCTATGACAAACAGTATCTCATGAATGTACTCTGCAAACACATCTTCAACTGGGTGACTGCATATTCATTTTTTGCACATTTAATTAGACAGTTGACAGAGTTGAGAATTTAACCATATTATTATCTGCCATATATTTTCATTCTTCTTTCACAATTTTTTTTTTTAATAAATCACAGATAGAAGTCCAATTTTTAAATACTTAGGTTTTAATCTGATATTTTCAACACATCTTTAATTACAGGATATTTACAATATATAACCTGGCTTCTTCATACTTCCTCTCAATGAACAGAATAAAGCAAATCCTGTTATTAGTACTTACTGTACCACCAAGGTAACAAAGTGCAGAAGAAAAAAACAGGCAATCTTATTTAAAAGAAAGTTATTAAAACCAGCTTGTCATTTGCAAATGTGAAAAAATAGCAAACATACTGGATGGAATCAGTAATTCAGAGATTTTTGCCTTTGAAGAATCCATTTCAGGCTTTTGTTTGGTTTTGGGTTTTTTCTAATAAATCAAGTTCTGTTGTTTAGTAGAAACTGCTTCCCTACTAAGGCCCTAGAAAATGAGGGCCAAATAATTTCAGTATCAGGCTCAAATCAGTACAAATAACCATGAGAAGAAACACTGAGACTGTATTTATATTTTGGTTTTGGATGTTTTGGGTGGTTTGTTTTCCTAGAGTCCTAATTCCTTTGTCTTTTTCATCTGAGTTCTTATTGCTAACTTCTGGGCTATGTAAGGCACTGGATGCTCAGGTAAGCCACATTGTTTGTACAAGTGAACACCTTTTGACCTTGCAAATCTCATAATCACTGATTGATGCTGAAGGCTAAAGAATACTATTAAGAGTAAGCATTGGCAGCTTTTGAAGACAGACAACATTCCTTTTAAGGCTGGCTTACATGCAAAAAGAGAGTTCCAAAAACTTTTCAAGATAGAGGAGTGACGTATTATGCTATATAGCTGAAGAAATTTATTTACAAAATAAGCACATGAACATTTCTCTACACAAGGTGAGATTCTCAAAGCGATACTCAGTGCATGCAAGGAGAAGTGGGTAGCCATGCACTTCTGAAAATTCCAGCAAAATACTTTCCTTTTACCCCAGCAACTAAAACATCATAGGCCAGATTCACAGTTCATGCAAACAGCCAAAATCTCCAGATGCCTGTTTCTACCATGTGGGGATCCAGCTCAACTGTGGTGGATGAGTAATGTGGTGACAGTAAACACTAAAAAATAAGCACGAACAGTGACAAAACAATCCCTCTCATTACAAAATGCAAAGACTTAAGAAATCTTTGGTAAGTTGGGCCACTAACCAGAGCCAGCTCAGCATGGAAGAGGGCTGCATCAGCTGGCCCCTCCTCAAGTGACTGGGCAGTGTAGAAAAAGCAATCTTCCTTAGCAGAGACATAGCCCTCCTCTGGTGAAAGCTGCAGAAAGAACGAAGCTCTGAGTTGGACGCATGGGCAGTGCAGTGCAGTGCATTATGTGTGGGGCTTTAGAGAGGCAAATGAATTCCAAATGCAGCAGAGTTCATTTCAATCACAGTCACAGTGTTGGGTAGGTAAAGAGATAATTATTTACCTGAAATTGATTCAGCTTCATATCTCATTTTACATCCCCAAGTAATGAAAAAGGCCTATCCAGCTATACCACAGAGCCCACAGCTTAGTCTAAACTCACTTTCAATTTCTGCTCTTATTAAACATAAACTAAAACTCTCATCAGAGCTGTCACCGGGGAAAGAGCCTAACAGCAGAGGCCTTTACATCCTTGCTAGCCGCAGAGCAATCTTGTTAGCAGGCAGGAAGTCTGCATCCACTGTCTGTGTTTTAAGATTGTATCTGCTGAGTGGAACAGCTTCAAGAGGACAAGCCATAATTCTGGCTATAAACCAGTAGCATTTTCCAACATAATTTCATTGCTAGGTGCATTCATCCAGTACTGCAAAAGAGCCAGTGATTATTCAAAAGGTTTAATTAATTGGCAAGCACAATACATGAAATATTAAAGTGGAAATGCTGAATGTTTACAAAATGCTGGGAACAGAAACAAACTCTCCACGGATTTTCTCTTTTAGAGTAACATCTTCTTAAGTATGAAAATGTTGATTTGCAAGACCTTTTAGTGTGTAACACAGTCTGCACTACAAAAAAAGAATTTAACAAAGCAAGTTAGAAAAGTACCCTATTATTATGAAAACGAAAGTTTGTAGTAACTTAAACATCAGCCATTCCCTCCAACCCTCTTCACAAAGTCCCATGAAAAACAAAAATTTGATATCTGCATCCACAAGGATTACAAGATTATCATTTCATGAAAAGCAAAAGTGAACCCCAAAGATTGCACTTGGGCTCACAAATACAGTGAAAGGTATCTTCTTTGTATGTATCAACTGATGCCATACTACTGATCTGAATTTTACACACCAGGCACCCTAGTCCACTAGCACCCTTACTGAAATGCTATCTTGGTAACCCTAAGTCTCCTTCAACTTCATTCTTCTAATTGTTACAGACTACCTGCTAAAGTCAAGCCTGAAATTATTTATGGCTATACTAAAATAACCAGTTTGAGGTATATGAACTGCCGGCTACTCACCATACTTTGAACATAAAGTGCACAGGCTAAATACGAAGACTGTATGTACTACACCTTGCAAAGCAAAGGCATAGGCAAATTCCAGGCAAACCACAAAGAACTGACTTTATGTCACCATCTCACACATTCAGAGAACCTTGTACAAAATTACGCCTGGCAACCTGAAGCCCTGAAAGACTCTAATGGTTGCAAGATGCTTCACTGTTTTCTCAGCTGCAAGACAGGTGTGCTAGGTCCTGCAATGACTCCACCAGTCATACACTACATAGGCCACTCCCCACGTACAAGGAGATACAGGAATCTGTTACAGACAGTTTCTGCATGTTTTGAGCCACCTGGTTGTACCCCAAAGCCCACAAAGTGTATGCAGAAGTCAGGATCATCATGTACCAGTTTAAAGGACAAGAAAAGTATCCATCAAATTCCCAAATCCTTACAGGCAGTGGTTTGGCAACTCCTATTTTAACTGTTCCTGCTGGGGCTCCTTTCAGTGCTTGCACCGCTTCCTCCAGGCTACCATTCTCCAAGTTGATATCATTGACAAACATAAGCCGATCTCCAGGAAGAAGTCTCCCATCTTGCTCAGCCACACCCCCAGGAACTAATGAGCGAATCACAATCACAGTGTTTGCTGGATCAACAGGATCCTAATAAAATAAAAGGAAGAAAAACATTTCATTTTATTTACTGTTTTATGTCTTGAGAAGCTAATTTTTGGAGAAGCTAAAAATTGGAGCTTTCCTCCAGATAAACCCTCAGCAGGAACATACCCTCCTGTCCATACTGCCCATACGTTCAGACTTCCACCTATTTTTAATTCTTAAATGTGAAAATTATTACTCCTTTCTAGGTGATGTCCCATCATACATCTTCAGCATAAAATACCGCTAAATTACAGAGTGCTGTTCACAGTGTAATGAGTAATTAGACACCAGAAACTCAAATACTTCCTACTGCAATGACAGGGTTGCAGACTTCATCCTGCAGTGGTCTGTGAACACAGATGGGCAGTGCAGCTTGGGGCACAGTTAACACAGGCACTCCAGTAGAACAAAGGGCTTATTTTCAATAACTCTCTTATACTTCATGGCACCAGACCTTGCTCAGCTGAGAAAGCACTTTTTAAGAGGCAGGTCTTTGTATGTGCCTAATTAAACACTTTATGGGAAAATACCAATACAGTATGCTAATGAACAAGACACAACAAAGTGGAGTTTGCTTTAAAAAAAGAAAACTGCTTTGAAGTCCCCATCCTTCAACATACTGATTTTTATAAAAACACTAGCATCAAACACTCAGAACAGGATGTGTGCACACATTTACGTGATTCTTACAGAATTACATTCACAAGGAACATCATTACATGTTAATACTTCCAAGACATGGCAATTCACTTGAGTGCACACACAGAAAACAAACGAGCAATGTAAGAACGTACCAGCTTTACTCATAGCAAAAGGAAGAGAAAAGCAAACATCTCCATACTGGCATGCAACAGTAACAAGTTTCCATGCCAAGACGTACATCTGAAAGGACATAACTATCAAGGCAGCAACGAAAACCACACAACTTGGAGACTGAGGAAAGCTAGCGTGAGAGAGAGGCATCGAGAGAGGGAGGGAAGGACACCCAGATGACCCTTTACACTTCATGGCAGTTAATGCAGTAAGAATGCCACAGAGCAACACAACATTTCACAAGTTTTCATAAAACAGATACTTGATGATACCTTCATTCTTCAGATTATTAAACTACACTGTTCTTCACCTTTGTCAGTGTGCAAGTGCAAAATACTACTGAGGTATAGATTAATTCTAAGCAGTGCCCTGTGGGCCTAACTTCCACTGGGAATGCATATACTCTTAGGGATAAGATCCGGCAGAATCCTGGGAGGAGACTGTGTCCTGCAGCACCACCAAACATTTGGGCAAAAGTCTACACTGACTGCACGGAGAAATTACTTGACTTTGAACAGATTAAAAATTATCCACTGTGACAACTGTGAACAGGAGGAACATTCGTTCTGGGATCCTGACCAATCACAGACAGTGAGCTGTTCATCAGGACACACCAAAAATCAAAGCTTGACATATCCAGGAATTTTGAAGTCAAATACAAAATGAATGGGGTCTTTAGACAGGTCCTGGACAGACAGCAGCTAAGCAAGTGATTTCAGAATTGCAGTTCTGGATTTTAGTAAATCCTGCTTTAAGTACCTAAGTCCTTTATTGGCTCTTGCCCTAAGCACTTCGCTGCAGGTGCAAAATACATGGCTAAATGCCTGAATATTCTGACTACATCATCCATTGCCCCTGGGGCACCAGCAGATAAGCCTTCTGAAGACTCTAGTATATAATGGATTATCTATTTTTCTGGACCAGTATTACCATTATCATTAGAACCTGTTGTCTTAACACAGTAAGAGGAATAAGTACTGTAACTAGTGGGATGCCTAGCAGTAGTAACATCCATTTAATGATTTACTGTATTGCTTCATTTCCATTAACATTTACCCTTAAAATACATATTTAGATCATATTGCAAGATCCAAACAATACAAAGTATTTTGTCCTCTACTCAAAGAAAGGAGTGCAGAAGTTACCTGGTAGTCCAATATGCTAAATCCAAGTCCTATACTCCCTTTCTCCAACTCAATGTGCTGTACTTCTGTTTCCCACATCGCCAAAGATGAGCTTTGTTCTTCTCCCTTACGATGACCCTCAGCAGCTATTTCCAAAGCTGCTCCTTCTGTGTCCGAGGAGCTAATGAATCCAAGTTCTACATGAGCCTGAGAAAAACAGTGAATAATCATCAATAAAATTTAAATATTTGTGAATCTGCAGCAATAAAATTCTGTTCACAAAGAATTTTAACACTAAGTGAATTTTCTCCTAATACAGAAAGTGCAAACACTCAGCAGAGTTAACAAACAAGTCTGATAAACCTAATACAGAATTCACATTTCCTTGTAACAAAATAGCTATGCTGCAAGGGTACAAAAGTACTCACTGGAAAAAAACCCTATAAAATGGAGTTTCTGTCAGACTAAAAACTTCATAAATTTCATTAATTCATATATTCAAATATATAGGAAATATCTCTTATTAAACAGTATGTCTTAAAATATGCCTTGCTCTAAACATAGTAGCACTGATAGGAGTCAGAACATTCAAAAAAAGAAACAGACACAAACACATACATACACACGCATATGTTTTCCTCTTCCTTTGGTTTCATAGAAAAGCTTAGCAACAATAAGCTGAATTCGGTGCCTTGCCCAGAACTCAGAATTAACTGTGTCTCTTTTCATACAAATGCTATTTCTTTGCATACTATATGTCGGACCATTCCTACATGTTTAGCACATCAGGCTGCCCAGAGCTTTGCACTTATGAGTAATAGAAGTGTGTCTCCAGTGAATGCACACGCAGTTCTGCACAACGCAAACCCAGAAAGCAAAGTTCAAAACCAGATTAAATATATTTAGATTCTAAAGAACACACAGTTTGCCATAAACCAACAGTCCACCTGCAGAACAGGTGTTTAGACCTGTGTCCCAGAATATTTCTGCCCATGAACTACCAGGATGGACATCTTCTGGTTGGCCTAAAGTACACTTGAATATAATTTGCCTCTTTCTATTTATCTGGTTCCAAGTCCTAAAATATTGAAATGTATTTCTAATCTTGTACAAGAACTTTATATGGCTTTTTTTCTCTAGTAAAAGGACATTTTCTCAGTGATTTTTTTTAAGACAAAATACCTTCTCCGTGAGCTGAACCTCAGATAGACTTAGACTCTCCAGTACTTCTGGGGGAGCGATGGGGGGAGCTACTGGACGACAGCATACCATTGTCACCTTAATAGGCAGTTCTTTCAAGATATTGACCACATCCTTGTGGTTTTCTCCAAGCAAAGAGATCTCATTCACCTCAATAAATAAAGAATACACAGTGTTCAGAAGTACAATGAACAAAAATGGGTAAAATAAGAAGCCCAACCCACTAATCACCTGATTTAAAAACAAAAACCAAAACCAGCAAGCAAATGGACATTGTGAACTCTTAATTTCTACCCAATTTGCTGCTCAGACTCAGTACCAATATAAGTTGTGAACTGAGTGGATAGTGTCATAAATTGCATGACACCACCCTACAAACGTAACATACTATGTCACTTCATGTTTCTTGCATTCATGTGAATGCAATTCACATTTTAATTCTAAGAAAATTATTTAGAAAAGTAAACAAGTGTTCAGTCCCTTCACCGTGTAGGGATATTCCTATGAAATCGCAATGCTTTTGCTAGGTATTCTTTTTGGTGACCTTGAACTGTATCTGAAAAATCAGCTATCAGCTGAGAAATGCATGTAAGCATATGCATTCACGTAAATATGTGTAAGTACATATGAAGTGACTGCTCAAGCACTTCTGGTTTCAGCTGGTATGCAGTTAGATATGCTACATTCCCAAGTCATAACCTGTAAGAAGCAAGTCATTGCTCAAAAATCTTACTGAATGCAAACTAAGAGAATGTAGTATTTTTTCTTACTTCCAGGAGCTCATCTCCACTGAACAGCTTGCCGCTTCGTCCAACTGGCCCCTCCGGTAAGATAGATCTGATGAAATGATGTCCCACTGTAGCTTCAAGACTTATCCCTAACCCACTGCTTTCACTAAATTTGTTAACTACAGCTACCTAAAATAAGATTAAGAAATGGTTAGTTTTGACAGCTGTACCTGCCACCTTCCATTTCAATTTACATACAATGGGATGAATATTCCAGAAATGAGAAACCAGAAATATTGTCATGTGTAATGCAGACTTTTAGACTGAAAAAGCATCTAAAGCTTAGGATTTTCAACAATACTGAGGGAAATAACAACTGCAGTTTAAAAGAAAGAATCCAACTTTTAACTTCCCAGTAAGATGAAAAGCACTGAGAAGGGAAAACAAATACCAGATAAAAAACTAAAATCTGCAGGCCACCTTTAGCGAAAGTTATACATTCACAAAATAGTAAACTAGTCTGGAAAGGAAACTACTGTTACAGATTCACGAAGTGTTATTCAGGAACCACAACAAACCAAAACACCCTGACTGGAGTAACATGACTATGTTGTCTCAGGGATGTGGATAGGAAGTCAGTATCACAGACCTATTCTTTTACCTGCCTTTAAGTGGTGCTTCAGACCCTCCCACAAGAACAAAAAGTCTTGTAAGCACAGAAACTGAAACACAGCCCAATCTAATATGATCTATGCCAGACGGCGGAGAGGCTCAGCATTGCATTTGTGTAAAAAATGTGACAAATGCTTGGATCAGGACACAGTCAGGTAAAAACTGCAACTTTTATCACATACCACTGCAGCATAAACATGTGGGAACTGTGTATGACAACAGCATATCTAATAATACATACTTTTGCAGAGACTTCAGCTCTGTTATATAATTTTGAAATAACGTCCTAAACTCAAATACTGCTTTTCAACTCTATCTACAGTAGATGTCCTATGCATTATTTAGATCATTATATCAAACCATTCACTCAGTATGCAGAATAGGTAGGACGTTTCAAGCACTAGCTTCAAATTCTGGCTAATGAAGGGAGCTATGAAGTTCCCCTTAAATACTATCTTTCTCTCTGATACATATTTATCCTCTTGAAGCTAAGAATTTTGTTAAACAATACTCATAGGCACAGTAACCTAAGAAGCTTGTGATTATTTTGCTAAAATCAATACAGAAAAATAGGTATCTGTATTCAGAATTCATCATCAAAATAAAATAATGTCAACAAATTAAGAAGCATACCTATGATTTTTAGAAATAAAGGAACAAATTCAATACAAGCATATTTATATCTGTATGTTAGCAACATAACAGGTGGACACATCAAAGGACATTTAGTAATAGTAATCAAAGTTTACCTACCACTATTTCATAATTTGAACCCATAATCCTCTGCCACTTTGCCTTTGTAGCTGTTTCTTCTGTAGTAGTTACCTGGAAATCTGAAAGCAATGTCTGAGATTACTGTGACAAGAAGTAAAATGTCTGGTCTACTCGTAGAACTGATAAAGTATATGGACCATACAAGACTATATAACCATTCCAGTGATGCCAGAACTCTCCTAAATATGACTAAAAACTTGACATGATTTGTCTCAACAGGTTTGGGTTCACCAGAGGAAAAACTTACAAAATAGTATTAGACCCCACCCCACATAACTAACTCTGTATTTTGAAAGACATGAAATTCAGTCAAAAAGTTTGGTGTGCACAGCTGGGAAGAAAGGACAAATATTTAAACCAGCCTCAGTGTTGAACAAATTTAATAAAACTTTACAAGATAATGGGCACAAAGCAAATGAAAAAGTACATGCATGCCCAAGGCATTTGTTAAATCAGACTGTAGGGGTGCTGATCAGATTGATTCAGGGGGATGGCTGATACGTGATACCACATCCTGATCCTTTTGGACTGATCCTGCATTTTACAGAGAGTGTCCAACAGTTTTCAAAGTGGAGGTTTTTCAGTTTGGAGGTTTAGTACTTTCAAAATTATGAGCACAACTGCAAAAGGGCAGTGAGAGAATTTAAGTCCTTGGTCTTTTTTCTTTTTTTTTTTT
>VXBL01008147.1:211699-234659 GCA_013400195.1 Aramus guarauna
TTTGCTCACATATGTGCACACATAGAATGAGAAATAATCCTAATAGTTAAAGAGCAGTAATGAAATTGGAAGGGAAGGAGGGGAGAAAAGTAATGATGCTGTGAAAAATACAATGACAGGCTAAGCAGCAAACTGCAGCAACTCTTAACTTTATTGAAAGTTTATCTGCAAACTGAAAAAACAAAGAAATGCTTTCCTCCTGCTTATTTTCCCTTCATTCACACTGTTTAGATTCTAGAGCAGGAAACAATAATAAGCAATATTTAGATACAACAGTCAGCAAACACAAGACCCTACATATTAAAGATCCATGGTCTGTGTTGTGCCAACATTAAGTTTCAAAATAAAATCTTCAGATCTGAATGCTCATCACAAGCGCACACTAGAATCTTCATTACAAGATTAAGTTCCCAGCTCCCACTGACTTTTAGTAATGTCCTGGTTTCAGCTGAGATAGGGTTAATTTTCTTCATAGTAGCTAGTATGGGGCTATGATTTGTGCTGAAAACAGTGTTGACAATATAGATATATTTTTGTTATATAGAGAAGCTTTTGTTGTTGCTGAGCAGTGCTTACACAGAGCCAAGGCCTTTTCTGTTTCTCATGCCACCCTACCAGCGGTAGGCTGGGGGTGCACGAGGAGTTGGGAGGGGACACAGCTGGGATAGCTGACCCCAACTGGCCAAAGGGACATTCCATACCATATGACATAATGTTCAGCATATAAGGTGCTGGGGGAAGAAGAAGGAAGGGGGGGGACATTCTGAGTGATGGTGTTTGTCTTCCGAAGTAACCATTATGCTGCGATGGAGCCCTGCTGTCCTGGAGATGGCTGAACACCTGCCTGCCCATGGGAAGCGGTGAATGAATTCCTTGCTTTGCTCTGCTTGCATGTGTGGCTTTTGCTTTACCTATTACACTGTCTTTATCTCAACCCGCGAGTTTTCTCTTCACTCTTCGACTCTCTCCCCCATCCCGCCGCGGGGGGGAGCGAGCGAGCTGCTACGTGGGGCTCAGCTGCTGGCTGGGGTAAAACCACAACGGGTAACAATTTACAGTGACTAACAGCCTCAGACAGCGTTTTAAATCTAGCTCAGAGACATTACTAAAAGCAAAGCCAGGTGTTGTGTGGCATTCAAATATGACAATACTTTCCCCAAAGCAGAGACATTGCAGTATGTGGAGGAAAGGTGTTAAAAAAGAAATTCTTCAGCTATCCAGGATAATAGAAAGCATGACTTATGAAAAGATACATATTACAGAACTCATACAGGAGATGCTTTTCAGTTCCCCTCTAGCTCTGGAAGCAGGAAAATGTTAGAAAGTACATCAAGTGCTGTCTCAATCTGGAAAACTTATCATCACATAGGACTTGTGAAATGCAGCACAGTGCCCTAAACAGCTCAAGAGGGAAAGGAAAATACCCATTAGAAAATAAGAATTTCCACAAAGAGTATGGGAAACATCAGAGCATATCAGTACACCGGAACTGACTGAATTGTAAACATTATCAGAGAACACAGATTTAAATGAATACAAGCTCAGGAATTTGTGAAAACAAAATTTATCAGAAGAGGCAGAAGTTCTTAAGTGCAATTGTGCAGCTAGGCAGCTGCAGGTAGCTAGAAAGATAAACCATGTTGGGGAATGAGGAGGAAAAAAGTTTAATACACAACACACTAAAAAGAGTAGAAATACAAAACTAGACTAAAAAGATGACTTAGCGTGTAGCAAAAGCAGAGTGCTTCGTGTGACATCTTTGGCACATCATTATTTTCAGAGACATACAGCAGTCAATGATCTTACAGCACTCAAGAGTGCATGTTTACATATGTGATTACTTTCACTTTCTAGCTGTACCTCAGCTACACAGCACACAGGAGATGGAAAGGCACACAAAATACCTGATCTTTGTGTCAGCGCACCCCAGTGCATTTTCACAGAATAAAATATTAAACGTTGCAAACCTGTTTCCTGTTGTTTCACATCTTCTCCAGTATTTACCACACTGGCACTACATGACAGTGATGGGGATCCCTGTTCTGTTTCACTGTTATCTGAAAAAAAAAGAAGCAGCAGCCTTTTCAACTCTCTGTGTTGTAATATTAATCAAGATCACAGGCACACTTCAGGGCACTTGACTCTCTCTTCCCCCGGACTTCAGAGGATTCATATTTGGCAAATGGAATCTGGCATGAGAGGCCCAGAAGAAATGCTGTATTTTGAAGACATTCTGTCTTCTGCTCATGTTTTGCCTTCTGCAGTCAATTTTTTCAATGAAACAAGAAAAAAAAATCACAACTATCAGTAGCTGCACATCTATCATTGAAAGAAAAGTAACTGGAAAATGCGTAACTTTCTTCAGCACCCTTGTGTTAACTTTTTTTTTCCTTCTCCCTTTTCTTTCCTTTGTGCAATTCAGGAAGCTGACCCTGAAAAATGAAAATGCTACAGACTTGGAGACCTGCATACCCAACAGGCTTTTCACTTGTAGAAAGCGTCTCCTATCACGGAAACAGGCTTTTCACTTGTAGAAAGCATCTCCTATCACGGAGTTCTTTTAGGTATGTTGCTGGCTGTCAGCTGTCTTGAACACCAATAGGCTGGAGAAACAGCACTTTCTGAGCATTTCCTCTGTCATTTTTGCTAAAGGTAGGAATGAGAGGATGCCATACAGGTAACTAACATTCTACTGCGTCTTTCAAAGTCTTGTGTGAGGTGGCAACGATGTCTCCGTCAAAGAGTTGTGATATATTTCTGCTGACACCAACCTATAACACAAGTAACTGAAAAATACCTGTGCACCCAGCCTCTGTGCAAACATTCTGTTCAAACACACTGACTTTCAAGATCTGGCACATATACTTCAAGATGTGCACAGCATAAGATTAAGCTTCACTAATGTAATCTGAGCAGCCACAAAATTAATATTGGTCATTGGCTTCTGAACTTTGTATGCATATATAGGTAATGCTCTATCAGATTACTAACCACCTCTAGATATAGGCCACTCCTCTCATACCTTGAGCTTGTGACACTAACACACAAGGGTGAAATGAACTGAGACTTGCTTTTGCTCATTTTGGAGAGTATCTCTTTGCTTGCTCTTGAATGCAGCTCTCACCCTGGAGCATGAATAAAATATTTACTGCCTTCTTACCATTTGAAGATTTGCAGGATCAAAGTCTTGAAGCAATTCAGCCAGAAGTGCAATGCAGTGCAGAGCTTTCAACACTCACTTTGAAAATATAGCAAATAATACCATTGTGTCTAAAAGATTAATCAAACCATAGTAGACCAAATTCTCCCCTCATGTACAGCAGCTCCACCATCAGTAACAGCTACCCAGAATAAATCTGGTCACTTTTATTTCCAGATTGCAATTGAGAAGAAAAGTATCACAAGCCAACTTTCAGGCAAAGCCAGTTTTAATTACCTTTGGCTGTGCCACTATCCAATGTCTGGAACAGTAAGTCCTTTTCAACAGCAGCATTTAAGTCCTCCTGAGGCTGAATATGAGTTTCCTGCTTAAGCCCTCTTCTGATCAAAGTGAGCCGAACTGTTTGTCCTGTGTGCCGCAGAACATCAACTGCTTGCTGATTAGTAAAACCCTGAAGATTTGTTCCATCCACCTGCAAGATTAAGAAGCTTTTCAGCCCACAAGACAACACCCAGAAAAAAAAAAAATGTCCAGGGGAACATAATACGGTGAGCTCTCAGCTTCTGTTAGCGTGAGTATAAAGCAAGTGGAAGGACAAGAACAAAAACCCAGACGACTTAGCAATGCTGGATATACTAAGCACTTTCACTGGAGTACCCCACAGCTACATAACCACCAGTACCACAGCAAAGTGCGGAGAAGTGCTTTGTATGCCCATCACAGTGGGGCCAGGCAGATCTGCTCTGCAAGGTGGGAGAAGACACAGCACGTGCTGTGCTGGGCACACGGTGCAGCCTGCCTGCTTGACCCCTCCAGGCATCCCCACCTCCGAAGAGAAAATAGTGGGTGCATAAACCAACGCAGCCATGGCCAGAAGAGCTGGGGAGGGGAGGGTGAGGAGAGACACATCTGTGCACCGTGGTAGGAAGAACTACTGAGCGCAGATGTTCTGAGGCCAAGTAACATCAGACACAGTGAAGTCTACTACTGAACACTGTGAAGTCCAATTTCAAATCAAATATTTTTTTCTCCTTCTGCATCTGCAGTAGAAGAAGAAATCAAACTTTGGAATAATCAGTTTTAGCCATTTGTACTCAGCATTTAAATCATAAAAATCATATACAGTTCTCCATACAAACATGCAGACACATTTATACTTGGAGAGAGACCATAACTTGTTCTTAGCGCTGCCTTCACACAATGCAAGACCAGATCTATGACAGACACAAAAACAGGGTTCCTGCATTTATGACCTGATTTTCATCATACAACTAGGACTTTATGCATGATAATATTTTCTTTTGTCTCTTAGCATCTAAAACCTTAACAACATACCTTTAAAAATCATTTTGAAAACAGTTGCTTAATTTGAATCAAACTTTGAAACTTGGCCTTTACTAAGCAGTCTCAAAGCTCTTACTGATAAGATACAGACACACAACACTTTTTCTTAAGAAAAGCAAGTTACATGCACACACAGATAATCAGAAAGATGTGATTGAATACTCAGCCAAAAAAAGGACTCACCATTTCAACACCAATCCTAAATGGTTTAAACAAGTACTAAATGAGTATTTCTTTACAACTGAAAGAAGCAGAGTTTCACAGACAAGTGATCTAATTTATTTTTGTGTTTACTTACAACTATAATTTGATCTCCCACATGGATTCTGCCATCATGTTCAACAGCACTGCCTTTTGTAATGCTTTTCACAAAGATACCAGAAGGTTCTGGGATGAAAAAACAGAGAAAATTAAATCGTTAAGAAACAACTTAAATAATGCTACAATCTCCAACTAATGCCACCAGCCAAAGGGAGGAAAAGAAAGAAAACACAATCTCCGGGTAAGATAAGGAAAGAATCATCAAGAAAGTATATGCTTTAAGTAAAACATGGTATATGCTTTAAGTAAAACATACATATTACTATTTTTTCTAAAGGATAAGCCTGATTAATGTCAGCTTGCATTGCATGAGACTTCATTCAAAATCTTACAATGCCGATTTCCCAATTCTTGCAGCAAAATAATTTTAACATTTTAATCTGTATTTTGAAACCAACATCGACAAAAAATGTAACTCTAACTCTTGGCCAGATTTAAAACTGCAGGACAGAAAATTCACTAACCTGGTAAATTCTGTATTTTCTATGTACTTAACTGCTTGAGAAAACGCATGCTTGGATAACCATATGCAGAAAATTGCAAGCAAACAGAACTGCAACTTACGTATGAACCAGCTTTTAACTACAGCTGTAAGTCAGTATTTGATCCAATATAAAAAAAAGACAGAAAATAAAAAAAAAAAATCCAACCCCAAACCAAAAACATTTTAGACAGTTACATGTTTTGAATCATAAGGAAAAGCCTTATATATAAAACACCTAGAGAAGGGACATTTTACAAAAAGAGATCTATTTCAGGAAAAACAGACTGGAATTTGAAACAGCTCAGTAAAGTGAAAATCTATGGAGCTCCTATATGCACATTTTACATAGTACACATGAAATCAAGAAAAATACTAGTATGAACCAGAATGAAATCAGGTCTGAGGGTCACAGGCCTATAACATTGGTATCAGAAAACAGAATCTACTTTCTCAAAACAAATGTTCCAACTCTGTTAAATAAATACATTCAATGGGAAGATAATCCACTATAAAATGGGTTTTAACAGCTGTCAAGACAACTCAGTGCCTTTGCAGACCTGAAACTCATCTTTTACTGACCCTCAATATGAAATGAGTTAGCAGAAAGGAGGGCAAAATCTATGTTTTGCTCTAATAATTATATTTAGCTTAGAAAGAATAAGACTACAAATATATTTACGTCATGACATTGACAATTCTTTTCTGTTTTTTTCTTAATTTGCTGTTTTCCCAGGTTTTGTGAATAATTGAATGACCGGTTCTACTAATTTCCAAGTGTTTTTATATCCTGTAAAAGCTGCATCATAACATGACAAGTTGCTATTCGTCATTCATGAAAGATTCAGCCATGGAACTTGTTGCCCAGTAGTTTTATTGCTGCTTCTCTGTTCTTTAACTAAGCGTTAAGTCACAAAACTAAGTGAGATACTCAATTAGTTCCTAAGGCAAGAGTAATTTCTAATGGAGTTACATGCAGCACAATAATTTAAAATCAAAGGTTGGTGATACTCCAACACTAAATCAGTTAAAATATGCTATCAGATCTATCACATTCTACAATTTAATTTGCCTTTTAAAGATTCAACTGGAAGTTACTAAAGAGTAAACTCACACAAACTGTGACCATCTTGTCCTATGAAACCGACTGTTAAAATTTAGTCCAGCTTCTCAGAGCCCACAAATTATGTCTATAGACTGCTAATAATGTGGGTTATATCTGTCCATACATTTTTCTAACAATATATAACATAGGTAAAAGTCACAGAGCTCTCTGAGAAGTCTTCCAACACATTCAGCAACTGTCCCTTCCTAGCAGCATTGCATTTGCCACATCTCCTTTAGGGAGGCCTAACAGAGTTCTGGATCAGTTTTCTGAAAAATGCAGTGGAAATTACAAAGTAAAAATACTCAACTGTACATGAACACTGTTGCATTTGTTTATTTAAATTAACTTATTTATTGGCTGCAACAGCCCAGAGGTCAACAAACATTCACTGTATCCAGAAGTCACTAAGGAATTCTTCATCTGCTAGCAGTACTATACACATTGTTTAACAAGTAACTCCTAAAAAAAAAAAACCTCAGAAAACTACTCAGAAAACTAATGCATTATCTTGTAAGAGCCTTTTAAAAATGAAAATGTAATATAAAAAGCCCAGCCAGTTCTAACAAAAAGGCTCAGTCTATTTTAGGATTGTTTCACAAAAACATACAAGCACAAGCTTTAGCCATGAGTGAATACAAAAATTCATTTAAAAATAATGAGATGGAATTTTATAATAAAACTGATTGCTTCTAATCTGAATGTCCTTCTCACAAAAGGAAAACAATTTTTTCGTTGCAAACTTAAAAAAGATTTTAGATGGTCAAGGTTTTTTTTCAGATATGCTATGCCAAAACCAAAATTCTTTGATGCACACATACCATAGTACATAACAGATTATGATTACCTGATGTTTTGTCTCCAATGTAACCAGCAATAGTTATTCCTAACCCCTGAATGTTTTTAGTGAGTTCAACATTAAATTTCTCCCCATCTTCACAGCTATCAACAGAAGCATCTGCCTAATAAGAAAAGTGTGATTAGAAAGGAAGCTTTTTTTCCTTTAAAGTTTCTTTTATGTCATTAACATCTAAAATTAGACACATATGTAAAAATAAAGTACCAACTTTGCTTCTGCTCTTATTTGGTATTCAGCAGAGAAAACAGACATAGGTAACATTCCTCACTGAAAAGTAATGCAGGTCATGCCCTCCCCGACCCGCTCCCCCTGGGATATTACCCTCTAACCAGTAAAATCATGACTAAAAATACTAAAAAACCAGTAAAATCATTACTAAAATGACTGGTGAAATTTGTACGAATTGAACAATGAACCTCTTGAACAGTAAGTTACACAAACCATGCTTAAATGTTAGAATATGTAGCTTGCTTTCCTTCTGGGAATTCCTCAGAACCAGCTTTAGACTGCTGTGTTATTCAGAAGAAGAAAAAAGATCAAAATTATATTTTGTATTCTATTTGTTTAAATTCCTTTTCAATAACTATAGCTATTTTTTCCTATGCATGACAAGTTTAAAACAATCAAAGCTATTTCTACTGAGGCAATTATGTTTCTTGTTTTTGAAAGACTTAAAAAATTATTTTTAGAAAGTAGCAATTATACTTCCAGCTAGTTAAGTAATTACAATCTCCACTAACACCTACTACAACCCTCTCAATTGCAGTAACAAAGAATTTTGGGGGTAATGTATTCATTTATTTGTTGCTAATCAAAGTACAATATGTATTAAAATCCCATTTCAACAATATTGTTTTCGTATTAAAAAAAAATCTTATCAAACTTAATTTCAACTTTTTAAAAAAGGGTTTTTTTCATTTTTCATCTTTCAGCTGTCTAAAACAGATACTTAATAGCCACTTCCATAGATGATATATATCAGTATATGATTACATATATTAGGTTTCAATTTTGTTTTATTTATATGAACATCAATATTTATGCACATATTTAAAATGGGAATTCATAAATATAGTATAAATCTATCAAAATCCTGCTATACTCCGATTTTATTCTGTCTCTTCTTCATGACAAATAGCAGCTACTATTTTTTAAAGTGCCAATACAGCAACCAGGCAGATGCTAACTAAACCCAGTTTGACTAGATGAGGATGCATGTGCTAAAAAAAGAAGACTTCAGGAGAGCTATGATGCTACTTGCCAAAAGAGAATCTGATTTCAGTTTTTTATCTGAACAACTCCACCCAAAATCACAATGAAACACAAGAAAAATAAATTTCTACTGCTTTAACTACCTCTCTGCTTCATAATACAGGATTATTTTGGCCACAGGTAATGCACTAAAAACCTGCTCCAATTTCCATAACCTCATGAATTTTTACAGGATATGCATCTACAGGGGAGACGACGAGAAGTGCTCGTTTTGAAAAGCCATTCTGGTCCCACTAACAGCTTTAAGAGCATCATAAAGTCTTCACCCACCCTGTATTTGCCAGGAAGATATAGACAAACCAAGCTGTTTCCATCATTATCTTGACTCCACACCCAAATTAATAAGGCTTGCAGCACCATTAACTGGGTGCTCCCTCCAAGAACAAGATTTTGTGCTACCAGAAGCAAGTTAAAAATAGCCTGCCTCCTGCCAGGAGAGATGTACCAGGCATGAGGTTTTGAAAAGGATGGAAATGGCGAGGAAAATGGCAAAAAAGTCAAATTTTGCTACTTGGTGGCTTTGAGGTATTTCCTCAGTACTGGAAATCCTATATATCCTGCAGCTACATACATAGACTTCCAACAGCGCATCATATAACCTCAGAAAGGCAAATACTGAATAAATATACACAGATGAAATTATCAAATTCATCTTCTCTTTTGAGACCGCTGCTTCTCAGATAAATAATATTCGGACTACATATTGATGCCTTTATCTAAAATGCAGCCAGGTTTTCATCCCTCTGAGTGCTGTAGAGACACAAAAGTCTGTCTCTCCTCTTAGATACTCAGAAGATGCTCCATGTTAAGATTAACTTTGTGTTACAGCCACAATAAAGGGGATGAATATATGTTTGTTTTCCACAGATACCACTACAATGGACAGAGGCAAAATAATGGTAATCATGCAAAAATTGTTAAGGCTTTTTTTTCTTCCAGAGTGACCTATCTGAAATGTAATTTGTAACTGGGAGGAAAATGTCTAGAAAAACAACAGGGAAAAGTAAAACAAAAATTTCTTTTTAAGGTGTAAATTCTATCTAGTTGTAGGCTCAAAACCACGTTTGTCTTCTCTCATTCACTTACTCCATGTATTCACATTTAAATGTATCTGGTCATAACTGTATGTGACAAAACACTACTGTTCCTGGCTCTCATGAAACCAGGCTTTGCTGCAAACATGCAAATGACCTATTTTGTAGAGGTTTAGAGCTGACAGGACATGACAGTATTTACAGCATTGTTTAAGTGGCTGACGGTTGTAGCGGAGTAACAGCACAGAGAGTACAATCATCAGCAGGGGAATAAGGGTAGCAGCTGGCTGACTTTTTTTGGAAGACATCTAGCAAATGAGCAATGCCAGGTGATGTAGGAAAGAAGGAGCATCTGTGTGCTGGTTGGCACAGGGAGGAACTGTCTGATGGATGGCTGCAGCGATATGGAAATAAGAAACGTTCCTGGAGAGGAAAAGGACAGGCGGACAGAGAAATGCTCCAGAGCCAGCTGGAGAAAAGACTTCATGGTTTCAATTATGCCCAGTGTATTACCGCACAATCACAAACAACCCAGAACCAGAAGTTATTCAGATCATACTTATGGTAGCCCTAAGCCTTGATCCCAAAAGGCTTCACACATATGGTTCGTTGCATTGTGGACTCATTTAAATTCTCCCAGACTGTCAGCTGAGAACATTGCTACCTGGAAAGCAAATCTTGGCTTAGGAGAACATGAGCATGAAAGATATTCAAATAGCAGTTAAAAAAAAAAAAGGAAGTTTGAAGTACAAGTTTGCCGTGAGTTAAGTATATTCACTGTTGCTTACCTGTTTCTCTGTCGTGGAGATGGGTACTGGTGTACCTGGAGGCACTGCTGGTGGAGGTGGCTCCTCAACAGGACCTCTTGCAATTACCAGTTTCACTCGATTTCCACACTGCCTCAGAACTTGTGCCACCTGCTCACTGCTCATTCCAGCCAGGTCTGTATCACCAATTTTCAAGATGTGGTCTCCACTACACAATCTCCCATGCTGGAGGAAGAATAATGATGAAAAAAAAATCTATTAACATCCTGCCATTTCTCCCATGTACCATACAATTAGAAAAAGACTGCACATAAATCACTTTTAAGACATATGAACCAGGTGACTTTTTTGAGTCCCAAGTCAATAACCTGATAACATTGAGAAGAAAATTAGTTTGTCTAATAGCACACTAATTTTACTAGAAATTTCCCCGGAAATAACCAGGACATCCTTTTTCAAGCAGTCAGTCACCCAAGTGCAGAAAAAGAAATCATATGGTTAGTAGCTACTGGTATTTAACAACTGCAGGCAGATTAGAGAACTTCAGTTTTCATTTCCAAACACACTTCCAAAAGACAGCACACAAACATATATTCAGCTTTGCACTTCTGTTTAAAAACTGGTCCTCAGGATTAGCTGTAACTTCCAAGTAAAATACATTTCTTCCTTACTGTGATCCAGTTAGCTATATTGCTTCACACTAGCTTACTCTTCTAACAATCTACTTTTAATGAATAAAAAAGCTTCACATGGATTTATCCCATGTGAAAAGCATTAAAGAGACAGGTCTGCGAAAAGAACCCCTCCACCTGCTCAGGGAAAGAGTGCAGCAGTAAATCCTGTCCATGCACCTCCAGGCCCTGTTATCAGGCCACTGCTTCTGTGGTTGGAAGACAGACCAGTCTCTGTGCCTATCCAATCCTTGACCATCTTCCATGCAGCCCTAGATACTTGTCCAATAGACAATCTCAAAACGGGCTGTGATCACCAACTTAAATTCTCATGAGCCCTTCCGGCAGGAGCAGAGCCCATGTCCTGAAGCGCATGCACAATGCCACATGCCTGCTCCCACCTTCAGTAAGCCCAGCAGAGAGAAGAAGATGTTCTTCTTACCCGTTCAGGCACAGCAAGTAAGTGCTTGGTGTCCCCCCACCCCTGGATTACAACCAACATATTCACGAAAGAATTAGGAGTCTAAATACATCTGCACCAAACATGCATAACGTAACAGTTTTGAAAATGTGATTTAGAGCCTAATCCAGATTTTACATTCAAATGCATAGACTCCCTGCAGTAAACACACCTTTACCGAGGACAAATTTCACCACTTGCACTCTCTTTTTTACATTTATGAGGAAAGAAGCTACCATTACTTAACATGATTATAAAAGTAAAGAGTAACTTCACACCTTACTGAATGGTAAACAGAAGGGGAAGTTGAATTTACCTGATCAGCCACCCCTCCTGGGAGGATGGTTTTAACAATCACTCCAGTTGACTTTCCTCCCACTATCCCAAATCCCAAACCTGAGCCATCGTTCACCAGCTCAATGGTCTCCACATGCTGCCAATGAACCTAAAAGGAATAAATATCAGCTTGCAAATGATTAAAATAAGGACATACGTATTAAAGCTTGCAAAAATATTTTCTCTTATTTCTTGGGTATGTTTTTGAATAAAGGAAGGTGGGAGGAAGGTTGAAATGCGGGACCTTTCAAACAATTACTGTCAGGTATAAGATTACATAATATTTAGCAATAAATTGTTCATTCCATAACAGTTGGAATTTCTCTACTACCAGCCAGACCTGGGTAATGGGTCAGGCCTTCCAACACTTGCTGAATGAATTTAAGCAGGAACCTAGGACTGTCCACCTCCATCCCCATTGCAGTCAGTGAGAAAAATACTGCTGCTTGGAAATTTTAGAAGACTGGAAATTAAAGTCCTCAGGGAAGTGCATGTTCACACTAGCCACTGTAACAAAGCACAGGAGAAAGCATAAACCCCATTCAGAGGTTAAGGCTGACAGCAGCACCAGATATTGTGAGGTACACATTAGCAGAATTGCCTCCTGTGTAATGAATGAAGATTTCTGAGTTGTCTGTTGTCAACAGCACTGGCGTGAAGTAGCTCTGACCGCAGGCTTCATGCTCTGACAGAGCAAAACTGCTCTGAAAGAAAGACAAAGGCTAGCTCGCTCGTGTGAGGTGGTACTGAAGCGACAACTGGAAGCTCCTGGTATTCCTTCTCCTGAAGAACAAACCATACCGTAAAGTCATGTGAAATTTAAAACCACAGCTGGTGGTCCACCAGGTAGGATCTTGAAAATAAGCAGAAATTGTGGAATAATCAAGGTACTGCAAATTCAAAGCCCTGTAGTACCTGTTTGAGTATCTACAGTCTTAACGTAAACCAACAATGATCAAGCAAAGCCTGAAGGAAAAAGAATGGCTCCAGATAAGCTGCTTTCTCCCAGCATTTGAAAGCAAAGGGAACACAAAGACTGAGAAAGGCATGCATGAAAAAAACAGAAGGAGCTGCAGCAGGTTTGAAAGGAACATTTTTTCAAGGAATGGATGCTGTTCAGAGAATGCGGAGGCAATCATCCAGAGAAAGAGGTGCAGGAATACTGGAATTTACTACAGGAATACTGGAGGAGAGCAGGCCTCTCCTATGCGCTGCCAGGAAAAGTTAGGCCAAGCAGCTTTATTCATGCACACAGAAGAAAATGACATTTCTGAAACTTCTTCACTAAAAGTTTTATGCTAATGATAAATACTAAAATAGCTGCTTTTTCCAGACTGATTGCTTCATATACTTCCAATTATCAATTCACTTAAAGAAGAGCCACAGATGACTAAACAGTGAAACCTACACTGGCCATTTCATCGCATGACAAGCCATTACATCAGGAAGATACCAGGAAGAGAAAGTGTAGTTAGTATCACCGTCTGTTTGCCCAAGCAGAAGGGAAAGAGAAAAAAGATCCTGTTTACTGCTATCTCAAAATAAAGCTTCATAAAGTAAGGTAAACATGATGTATTTGCAGTGATGGATACAGAGAGTTTGGCAGATGGGAAGAAGGAATACGGCCAAGATCAATATCCTCCCTCCCACCACCACAGCAAGCCTGAGTATTTT
This sequence comes from Aramus guarauna, assembly GCA_013400195.1. NCBI lineage: Eukaryota > Metazoa > Chordata > Aves > Gruiformes > Aramidae > Aramus > Aramus guarauna. Next base: position 225,184 of record VXBL01008147.1, read on the forward strand.
CTACTCTTTGCATGGGAAAAGGTACAACAAAGAAAAGCCTCAAGAACTGTTAAGGAAATGTACATACAAGTTACAAAAAAAAGGTCTCAAAATACTAAACGCAATAAGCTCACACATGCTGAGAACTGAATACATAGATGTTTGGGGTATACTCACCGGGTTAGAATGGGCTGATACTGTGCTAGCAGCTGATGGAGACCGGGAAACTACAGGACTGATGAGCTGAGGGAACGTGCCCCTGGCCACAACTAGCTGGACATTATCTTTTGCTTTCTGTAGGATGCTGATAGCCTGCTGATGTGTAATTGTCTGATCAAGGGCTTGTCCGTTAATAGCAAGGATTTGATCTGCTTCCTTCAGCTTTCCATCTCTGTCACGTATGTGTAAACAGGGAAGGGGGACGGCAAAATAAACAAACAAGAAAAAACAAAGAAGTGTTGCCACAGGAATTACAATATTTTGACAATTTTCCAGTATTTTTAATAGCCTGTTCTCTATTCCCCCCACTTTTTAATCTCTCCCTGCAGTTCTGCTGAAAGGAGCTGATGCGGTACCCTGGTGATCACTTCCTTTGAAGCTAATCCCACTGCCACTCTCCCCTGGCTACTACCCCTTAGCTAGCTTTCTTCTCCCTGTACCCCCATCCGAGACTAAGCATATTAGATCTCAGTCACTCCCAACCATAGCCTGGGAACTTATGTTTATTCTTGACTTTGAGCCTCTTGCTTAACAGACCAAGTGCTCCACTTTGTTCATTGAGCCCATTCTGAATATTCATCAAACCATGGAGTGGAACACACTTTCATCAAGATGTTACGGAAACAAATTTAGTTTTGCACAAAACCAAGGGAAAAAAAGAAAAGAAAAAAGGAAGGCAAGGCAGAGACAGAAACAGAAAGAAAATGATAAAACAGATCCCTTTTAAATGAGGGGGTGAAACGAATTAAAAAATAACTCTTCACTTTGTGACAAAGGAAGCACTACTGTAAAATTACATACTGAGCCCTTCCCCAGACCTACTTCAGAGGAAGCCTACACAGATGAGTTACACTCTGCCTCCTCCACCACTATTACTGCTTTTACAAAAAAACAGCAAAAACTCTGAGTCTTGTCTTCAACATCCCAAAGTGGCAATGCTTTGAAAACAAAGGGCAGCAACAAAAACACCAGCTTTACACTATCTTCTGTGTAGAAGCCAGGGTACTCAACAGCATTCAGGATAAACACTACTCAGCTTCAACCCATAATATTTCGCTTGTGAGTTTGAACTGTTTTTCAGAGTGCTCTCGAAGACTTACTACAGCCAAGGCCTTTCTGATTTAGGAGCCCTGCAACAGTTCAATGTTTCTCTTCTCGCTACTGAATCAGGTCAACTCAGTTAAGGGCCTGATTCAGTAAAGACACATCTCAACTCCACAGAGTAAGAGAAGTAAAAGCAAAGATCTCTTGAAGAGGAAGGAAAAAAAAAAGAAAAAAGTGAGTTTAGGCAGATTAAAAAATATTGTAATGACATGGAGCATACCACTTTTTGTAACCAAATTAATTCTGTAGGTTAAGCTCTGCCCTCTCTTAAAAGGACAGTGTTCAGATCACAAATAATGAGAAAATTTCTCCCTGCAGCTCAGAGAAAAATAGCACTGAGATGACTCAGCCACACCGCACAAGCAGCTCTGGTGAGGATCCTGATCAGCAAATCCTGATACACCCCACCAGTCTGCAGTGAACCGCTGCTGCTGCCATTCACCAGAGAGTTTGTTTGCTCCCTTGGGCTGTTCTTACAGCAGAAACCCGTTTCTCTCAACATTACTTGTGGAATCAGGATTAAAGCCTACAGCATACATTCAACAAGCTGTTATTACTGCTGAGTTTCTGGTAACAACAGCTGAATATGTCTTTCTAATAGTCCAACAACTTCAGGTCAAGTCTTTCTTGACGTTAAAGCTGGGTTTCACACCTGCCCAGTGGGACGCTACCTAACAAACAGCCCTGCTAGTTACAACTGATTTTTTTGCATTAAATTGTTTTTCAGTGCAGTCACGGATGGCAAAATCTGTATTTCTGCTTTAAAAGCCATGACACAGAATGGTACCATCCTCATTTTCGCTGCTGGAAAGGAGATATAAACAAACCACAAAGAAACTACATCTTTAGTTTCTGGAAATTCAGAACAGATCATATGCTGCCCTGTTCCAACGTTACATTACATTTCAGTGATGAGTAATTTTAAATCTGCTATGATATATGGCTTAGAATATGAGAGAAAAGTTTCCTTGCACCACAAAAAAAAAACTGAACAGCAATAACACAACTAAATTGTAGTACTGTGTTAACACTCAGTACACTAACATATTCCAGTAGTAATCTTACCTATGTGCCACACTTCCCTCCTGGATTTCTTGCACAAATATTCCTAGTTCTCCCCTGTTTTCGCTCTTGAGTCCCACAACACTGAAGCCCAGACCACCACTTAAAGGTTTAATAAGCTCAATGGTCTCCACAAGACGACCCTGTTCAGTAGAAGAAAAAAGGGTACAAATGTTAAAAATGTTGAAAAGCAGCATTAATGAAGGTGGTAAACAACTTGGAAATTATTGTCTAATTTGACAGCTATGGCTGGACAAGGCTAATTTCAGTTCCAATTTCTCACTATCATACAGAAAAGTGACAATTATGAAAGATTTGAGAAATAAAGATTATTATGGCTCGGAAGAGCAAAATCAGGAAACAACAACTAAACAGACTTTAGGCTTAGTGGTGACTAACTACGATATATGCGTCTGTAAAATTTTAGAGGGTACAGGCCAACACTCAAGCAGAACTAGAAAAAAAGAGGATTAATTTCAGGAAGAGGGAAGAAGTAGGACTGTGCAAAAGGCCCAAGAAAAGAGTGGCTGACTTCCCCTATCTGGCTCTATTACATGTTAATTAGAAAAAGGCTAGAACATATGCCTGGCCATTTTCAGTTCCAGCCACTGAAGGGACTCCTACACCATTTCTGTCTACCACAGGAAAGCAGTAAGATTACAGAACAATGCGTAGCAAGGCCAAAAAGGAATTTTCCATCTTATTTCCAAGCAAGTCACAGAACTAGCTTTCATTAGTTATGCATACAAGAGCGTGCTCTGACAAAGCATCTCCTTCCAGCACAGTGCTGCAGTCCCACAATGAGCACGGAAGGATAATGGCATGCTGATCTGTGAGAGGCACACTGCCCAGCTAAGGACAATAACTCAGCAGCGACAATGTCAAGGCTACTTTTGAAATTGTTTTCTCACCAACCAATTGGTCCTTAAATTAAAAGGTTATTTTTGTTTTATATAGCAAGTGAGCTCTGGTTTGCTTAATAACTTAATTTCCTTTAAATAAACATACATGTATTTTAATCTTCCAGATAATCAGTGATCCACGTTTTGTGGTTACCAGATGACACGCTTACCTGAGACATATTTCTGATCAGCTGGTCAAAGTCATCACTCGAGGACTTCCCATTAATCTGAGGTGTAATGGATCTCATCGATGCTTCTAGCACATTAGCTGTGCTGCCATTCTGCTGAGCCAACAAATATGACTCATTATGTGGCACGTTCACACCATGATGGAGAAGCTGGGGGAATTCACCAGTGGAATGTACGGAAGGTGCAATATTTACCTGTAAAAGATCGGTGGCAACATAGATTTACAGACACAGCAGAAACCTCCTCCTTATCAAAGAGCATTATGATAGGCCAATTGCTTGTTAAAAATACTTGAAATCCCAATTTGCAATTTTAAAAATACATTTTTAAAAGAAAATTAATATCTAATATTTATAACTGATGTAAAACTGAATTATCAGCATAAAACATAAAGAAATTGATGAAAATAATCTAAAATTATTTTCTATACTCTGCCTATAATTATTTTATTCATACCAGCATAGCAGCTTGAAGCACTCCAACACAATGGTATAGGTAAATAACTATGAACAAACTTTTTCTACAGTATCAGTATTTTTAAAAACAAATTTATCAATTACTTTAAAAGTATCTGGTTTTGGCTGGGATAAAGTTAATTTTCTTTCTAGTAGCTGGTATAGTGCTGTGTTTCGGGTTTAGTATGAGAATAATATTGATAACACACTGATGTTTTTAGTTGTGTTAGGTAGTTGTAGTGTCTGCACTAAACCAAGGACTTTTCAGCTTCTCACACCCTGCCAGGTGCACCAGAAGCTGGGAGAGCACAGCCAGGACAGCTGGCCCAGGCTGGACAAAGGGACATTCCCTGCCATATAATGTCAGGCTCCGTATAGAACTGGGGAACTAGCTGAGGTGGGAACACTGCTCAGAAACAGACTGGTTTGGTTTTTTTCCGCAGGTGGTGAGCAATTGCATTTGCCCGTTGTTGTTATTATTTATTAATATTATTATTATGTTGTTGTTGTTATCTTCCTTTGTTATCCTATTAAACTGACTTTATCTCAACCCACGAGGATTTTTTTCCATTCTCTTCCCCATCCCACTGCGGGGGGGGAGGTATGTGTAAGCTGCTGTGTGGTACTTAAGATACCAGCTGGGGTTAAATCATGACAACAAGAAAATTTTTTTTTGAAAAAAAGCACATGTATTTTGATGAAAAAAGAAAGAAACATCATTGGCTACCTCACTGGTCAGGGTTTCTCCATCACTAAGCACTACGGCTGCCAATGTGACTCTCTACATGAGCTAGAATTAAATACAAAATTACTGAACAAGTCTAAAATCACCAGGCTGATCTGAAAACCTCAGTCATACCTTTACATAGACAGCCTTGACAATACACTTCTCTTAGAGCAGAAAATAACATAAGAACGTTCTTGACTTTGCCCAGCCACAGTAAATTACCTACTTTCAAGCTGGTCCCTGACAACCAATCTAATGAATGGCTGGAGGGGGCCAGGGAGGGGGAATGGAGACACCACTTTACACAAACGTATAAAGCTCAGGTGAAACAGGAGCCCTCACCAGGCTGCTGTCCCACTTGACTGTCAGCAGGCACTGTCACTCCACACTGATCTGTCTTGCACTTGCCTGGCACACTAACCACAATGCAGGACCGCAATATTGCAGCCTCAAATACTTTTTCGTAGTTTTACAGTGTAAATTTTCTAGCATTCTGCACCACAACAGAAAAGACTGGGATTCCCCCCTTCCTCGAAGTCTTATTTTTAAACTGCAAGTATCAACAAAAAATTTTAAAACTGTATCTGTATTCTAAAACATCTACTGCACCAGCCTCAACTGTTTAAGCACGCTACTGCCATTAGGTTTATCGTATCATTCTCCGAACAGTCCAGTCATGAAAAGGTCAGCATTGCTCTCCATCACAGAATTCCTTCTCAACTGGGTGCTTTAGGAAAATATGACAGAACAAAAGTCATTTGTTGAACACCTTTTGTGCCTGGGAAGAACCTCAAGTTACAGAAGAAAACCCACAAGACAGCACTGGAAAGAAAAGTCCTCAACAGCACTTTTCCTGCTCTGTCATAAAACACTGGAAAGAAAAACTAGGATGTTTGGAATTCAGTGATTTCCATCACACAGTGATTATACTCTGCTTGTGAGGAATCACTTGGGTTATGTTTCAAACAAATCATAATGCCTAAAATGTGCACACATGCACTGTCTTTAATCACATACAGTCCTTTCAGCAAGCCTGTAAGGCGCAGGTAGATAAGCCTTGTTTCACAGTTCATTACATGTAACCACACACAGAGACATAATCAAATTCTGCCCTTCCATGTACGCAAGATTTCCCCTTACATTGTATGCACGGATTTGAAACTAATAAAGTCTATGCTTTTCCGATCTGCATGAGTCCATACAATAGGTTAATTCACCTCCACCTTCCCAATGTAATCCATTTCAATGTATTAAAATGTATCACTAAACTTAGACAATTAATTTGCTTCATTTCTTGTTCTCCTCCACCTTCAAATCTTTTTACACGTCCTGCTGTCATGCTCCTTCCTGCAAAAAACTGTCATGGGTCAAATTATTTTTTGTAAGAGTATCTAACACCACTGTATTTAGTCAGTCTTGCCCTGCTTCTACTTGGAAACTTTTCTACATTTCCACAGCAAGATAAAGCAGCCTAAGAGTATGTAAGATACAAACCCAAACTGTTTCTCATGTGCACTCAAACGCCATAGTATCTGGTTCTATGTTACTAAGTCACGGATATACATTAATTATCTAAACTGCAGTGCTCACTGTAGAAAATAGCACTGAACTGCCCTTCCTGCTGAAGGTTACCATCCTCAGCTCGCTTGGTGAAAGCAGTCACTACAGAAATTATCACCTGCTCAGGCAAAGCCAGCAAAGTCAGCCTAAACAAGCAACAGCATAGCATGAGCAATACCTACTGGTTTTGCCCAATGCAGATTAGCGAGAGCTCACAGAACTTCCTCAGTGCAGCCTCTGGAGGGGCAACCTCAAACTAAGTAGGCAAGCTCAGCAGCTCAGAGTGGTAATGACTCCAGTCAATATGAGTAAAACGAGAGAAAAATAGATGAAAGGCCTTCAATTTTATTTAGCACTGTTCTAAGCACAGCATTAGTCTGTCTTGGGACCCTTTTAAATGTGGCAGGAGGTTCCTGAGGCTTCATCCTTCAGGATGTCAGAAGGGGAAGGGTCACTGGTATTACTGATAGTCCTATATAACCCAACTGAGCGTGAATTCCCTGCTTTCAATGGAGTGTGCAGTCATCTTCTGAGACAAAAGAGGGAAAAGAAGGAAAATCCTACAATAATGCTAAGAGCAAAATTTGGGACTATATACAAAAAACTAAGAACCCTTTCCACTTTACAAAGAAAAAGTCATGCAGGCAAAATAGGACAGAAACAGAATTTTAAGGCACAGAAGCTGACGGTAGCTGAGGAACTGCTGCTGTGCCCACCTCACTGTTTATTTCCCTTCCATCTTCCTTCATTAATTTTACTTTAAGCTTTTTCCATGTTACCACATGATGTGCAGACTGCTAAGACAGACACAATCCCAGTCTGCGAAACCTCTCTCTGGATAGAAACTCAATGTCTTTCCTGTACCTAGAGCACTCCCTTACAGAGAAATGCATAGGGAGCAAGTTGCAACACTGGAAAAATCATGCAATGCGTAAAAAAAATTAGATTGGGCAAGCCAGAGTAATCCTAAGATAAGACAATTTTAGATGAATGATACAAATGGTGTTTACATCATGCTATTGTTTTTCTCTAATATACAATAAAACACTTTCCTGTATGCATAAACAGCAAAGAAAAAAAATGGAGCTACACATCAAAAATAAAAAGTTATTGAGTATGACACATTGCCTTTACTATGAATTGTATTATATGTCTTCTCTGAATCTAAAATCCTTCTTGTACCACTCAATATCCCATACAGCACAACCTTCATTATGCAGAGGAGCTCCATGCCCATCCTGCACTATGTTCTATATATGTTCTGGTAGTACTGCTTAACAGAGCATTGCTTTAGGCAGCTCATTTCACTGTTTGTAATGTTCAAACAGCAGGAAATCCATGACGGGCACTCTAACTTCCACCTGAGCATTTGCCCAGTATCATCGTTTTCTTCTCTAGTTAAGTCTGAAGGTGTGTTTCAATTAGGATACAACAGTATCCTTACGGATTTATGGTTTTCTCTCCAGTAGAAAACCAACACAGCCCCATGCTAAAGTGGAAGTAGCACCAGGCTGATTCGTATTTTAGTTTTACATTGTTAAGTTTTCATACACCAAATCCTGCTCAGACTGGCAATATAGGGCCCACCTTCTCAGTCTCACATTTCATCCCTTCTACATACTTGTATGAGCTGAGACATGAGCTATGACTACAAACAAAAAAGAACTGACTGACCTATCAAATTCTTTCTGCCTTCCAAACCAGAAGATGGAAATTGTTCATGCTTTTCCAAGATATTTTCCGTAACTAATTATTATCTCCATTATTCTGAGGACTCTGGATGGTTTTTATTTGCATGATGGCTGAAATACCACTGAAAAGAACTGCTGCATACTATATATATATAGCAGGAAAAGGCAAAAATAACCCTCCAATTCATATCAGTTTAACTAGAACTCTAAAAAGCTTCACCTCAAATCTTTAGTTCAACTGTGATTACAGCTCAGCTACAATGCAGTATCAACCAGTAACAACTGACAGCAACACCTCATTTTCATCACATCTTTTTTAAACAAACACAGCTACACATTCAGTGGAAGATGCGCTTAACACAGGAAATCTAACTCACATAAAGTGGCTTCTGACTTGTGAAACTCCCAAGAATAAAATGAAACTCTAAGAAAGTGTCAAACTGTTAACATAATAAAGTTTGGTGTATGTGTGTGTGCAAAAACCACAGATTTCAGAATGTCTCCTCTCTTGACACACAGACACACGCTTACACTTTAGAAACATTTCTGGTTTATGATAACATTTATAATGATCCTAAAGGTAGAAGTTCAGAATCCCCACAAAAATTACAAGCAGGAATGTGACGACCACTCTCTTCTCCGTCCCCCTCAAAATACAGGCTTATCGCATGTAAAGGTTGAAAAGATTTGGTGTATATTCTTGCTAACCACAGAATTATAGGTCATTCCAGGGGGAGCAATAAACCACAAGTGGAAATCTTAGAAAGATGATGCTCTTGTGGCTGCACGAAGTATGTTTCATAACATATAAATTGTAGTACTTTGCAGTAATAACATCATCGCAGTTCCATCAAGATGTAGCTTTATAGCACTGTGATTGTGTAAGTACTGTATGAAAGAATATTGCTTTGTTTTATAATACAGCTTATGCTAATTTTCCTTGATTGGCTTTCTCCTTACTGTATGTAACATGTGCAATGTGGACATCATCTGGTGTAAGACAAACAGAAAAATTCACAAATATCACTGAGTATGATAAAACTGATGCTACAGTCTCACAGACAGAGACTAAATGCAATCAAACAGTGCTCATATGCATGTCCTGGTTTTGTCCGGGATAGAGTTAATTTTCTTCCTAGTAGCTAGTATAGCACTGTGGTTTGGATTTAGTATGAGAACAATGTTGATATCACACTGATGTCAATGCTAGGCAATGTTTACACTAAGTCAAGGACTTTCCAGCTTCTTACACTGCCCCACCAGCAAGGAGGCTGGGGGTGCACAAGAAGCTGGGAGGGGACACAGCCAGGACAGCTGACCCAAACTGGTCAGAGGGATATTCTATATCATATCATGTCATATGCTTAGTACGTAATTTGAAGAATCTGGCCAGGGGCTTAGACCAGTGCTCAGGAACTAGCTGGGCGTCCATAGGTGGTCTGCAGGTAGTGAGCAATTGTACCATGCATCACTTGCTTTGCATATTCTTTTGTTATTGGTGGTGTTGTTACTGTTGGTATTATTTTTTTATTCTCTTCCTTTTCTGTCATATTAAACTGTCTTTATGTCAGTCCATGAGTTTTACCCC
>VXBL01008147.1:252342-308126 GCA_013400195.1 Aramus guarauna
TCTTTTTATTCCTCAAAAGTTGTGTTTTTCTGAAGATGGCCACATATTTGATAGACCCACTCTCAGAGAATCTAATATAAAAGACTTTTTTTCGGAAATGTCTGAAGGGACACAGTCCAGAGCAACATGTGATCTGGGGTGCTTGTCAGTGCAACAATTGCTCCAGTATTTCAAAAAACAAGACAATGTCTCACTAATAAAGTTTGTGTTAGAAAAATTGGTAGGTCCTACATGAGATTTCTTTGAGTTTTAAAAAATTCAGAATGGGAGGAACTGACTAGTTCAGGAGTTTGTATGGAGCTGATCATGTCAATGTTATATATTGAAAATGATACATCTTCCCTAAGTGTTGGCATATCAGAACAGTGATATATATTTATCTGAAAAAATGCTATGTAATTAACCAGTTTTACAGTCAGGTAAACTACAATACATTAGATGGGAGGAAGCCGTGTTTATAGGAAAAAAAGGAAATATTTCTCTGGCAGGTTGATTTATCTTCAGAATATATCCTCCTGAAGATGAATTGGTGAAGCTAAAGTAAAGCAGAGCAGTATGTATAGATTAATTTGTCATACAGCTCTGCAGTTTATCACTGTCCAGATAGCTTGTATTTTCCTCTGCATGCACTATTTAGCTAATCAGTGTGTCTGAGATCCTGCCCTATACAGGGGGTGAAGCAGACTAGCTTTAAGAGTATATGTCATCTTCAATTCTTTGCTTCTAATCCAAACTCTGAAATTGGAGCGGTGTTTCTCTTTCAGCAGTTTTCAGAGTTAAAAGCTTGGGAAAAATACAGATCTGCATTTGCAGTCTTGAGTATTTTGTTCCCAGAAACAGTCATGATATTACCAATTTTGCATAAAGAGTTCCCTACCTTTTGAACCGTCAAAATGGTATCTCCTGGTCCCAGACAAGGACCAGCATCAATTTGTAATCTGTTTGAGAGGGCAAGGAGGGTTTACAGATCGCTTTGCCAAGTCATCATGTGAACAGATACACCTTTCAAACAACACTTCTCCATGACTTCTCACAGACGCTTTTCCAAAGGGAGTGTTCCCACTCTGTGTGATCTCTCTCAATTTTAAGTTATGTGTAGGGAAGAGGCCAAAACGTACATCTGTGGCCTTCTTTCACCTCACTTGCGATGGAGCTGCACTTTGGTTTAGAACTAAAACTATTAGTATTACTGGTATTATTAACTGCAGTTAACACCATTAATGCGCAGTTCAGTTGAGTACCTGATTATTACAGGCTACAAATTCCCAACACAGTGTTGGTGTTGGTGTCGGAACGGAGTTTTGGAGTCCAAAAGTCATACATGCCAAGTACACATCCCTCTGCCTAGGAACCCAAAAACTACATATTGCTCATTCACATCAGTCCAGTCATTTACCGATCGCAGGTGACATCTCCGAAGGAAATAGGTCTGATCTCTTGAAGAGGCTACCGAAGAAAAAGGCTTTATTAGCCATTATCCCTGTCATCCTATACCAACTTTGTCTATTTTGTCTGTCAAGATCAACAGCTGTAAAAACAGGAAGACTGGGGGGAACCTTTCCCGTATTGAGAATATCCCATATTCAGTGAGCTGGATGAGAGGAGGAAACTGCTGTTGCTTTGAGGTGCAGACTGTTGGCCCAGATGCGAATGAGGATGTCTGTAACTGGCTGAGATTTTAAGATCTCAGGCAGGTTCACTGATGTAAAAATCCTTACAGTTTGGTTTGATTGGTGCCACACTTGACTTCCTCTGTATGTGCTCAGATGCTGCAAAGGAGTTCGCTGTTCCTACATGCCACCAAGAAAGTAATAAGAAAAACTGAAAAAACACAGTGAGGAAAGAGGTTTGAACAGACTAAAAGACTTTAAAAGGTTGGTGTTTCTGAAATAAGACCATTTATACAAGTATCTGGCAACTGAAAGGTTCATTTTACTTCTTAAGTAGGAATTCAGTAGTAAGTGAAAATCACTTTAGCAAATGAAACAAATATAAATTTAATTCAGCTGTGCTCTCACCAACATTGAAAAAGCTTTGTTAGAACGGGAAGCTGATTCAGTAAATCTCTTTTTTCTGTTAAAGTGCACTTTGGTTCAGGTCAGCTGCTTTTCTTACAGATAAGGGTGCCTTCTCACAGTGATACTGCCATGAGGAGCTCTTAAAGACTTTGATATGAAATGTGAAAATTTGCCCTTAGCTGTTCAGTAATTGCCAGAAACTTCCATGATAAGTAAAAATAAGAATGAATATTCCATATAAAACCATGCAACTGTAGTAAGCAGAACCCTTCGCTTTCAGCAGTAAAATGGTTGCCCATCTGTACTCACAACTTTGTATGCAGAAAACAGTTCATTTTGCAGCTAGACAGTGTTGCCCTGCCATTGGCTAAGTCTCCATTTTTTTTCTCCAACCTTTTAAGGATTCATACAGTGTGCAGAGTACTGGACAAGATCTCAAGGCACTCATAAACTTCCTCCAGTTTTCTGGCTTGAGCCGACATTAAGTCTACAACCAGTCAGAATCTCAACATGTGTTATGCAAAGACAGGCTCACATGAGCTGCAATTTTTTTTTTTTTCATCATATGGTTGCCTTTTAATTTTTGTTGCCAAGGGGACAAACCAAGAGGAAATGGATTTAACAACTGCAAAGTGATGAATTTTAAAGCTGCTGTTAATAATATTGGAACTCTGAATCTAATTTGTATGCAGAAGGAATGAAGAATAATAATGTCATTTCAGAAAATAAACAAAACCCAACTAAACAAAAATCACCCTCTCCCTCCTGTGCTCTTCTCTCTCATGTCCATATCATTTGAGAACTTGAGCTTTGAAAAAGAGAACTTTAAATGCCCAGGCAACTACAGGAACATGGTAAGATAAAGGGCACAAAAATAGTGAACCAATTTTATCTCATAACCCTGTATTACCTTAGTATACACAGATGTTCTTGGACATGAAGAAGTTCCAGGATGCACATCTGTAAAATGCTGCTCTAACAGCAGACAGGAGCTGCTGCAGACAGCAAGAGACATGTTTCTATACGTCTCCCTCCCCACACAGGAGGGAAGTCAGCAGCAGGGAAAAAAAACCCGAACAACAAAAACCAAACCCTTATAGTTTTTAGGAGTGCTCTTTGCATAGACTAGCTGGAACTAGCTGTATGCAAACTTAGACCACAGTTTGCCTACAATCCCTTGCCCCGCAGCACAGAGCCCATCATCCTGCTCATGTGGCTGCAAGCAGCCTTTCTCCTTCATTCTTCCAGATTATTGTGTGTGTTCTCCTTTTCTGAGACCTAATGGAGGACAACTCACGTGGACTTCACTGCAGGAACATTGCTGGTGCCTTCAGATGTCTGTGCCTGCAAGGTGACCCTCACTGCATGCATCTTCTGCAGATGCTTTTTCTAATAATGCCACTGTCCATTCCTCTGTAGTGAAGTAAATGTTGGACCTGGGCATTGAAACTATCCTCAGAAAAGTTAGAGAACAGTAGTTCTTACAGAATTTACTCAAGCTGGAGAGATCAAAAAGCCTTTCTCCAGATCTGCGTAAGTACTTAGAGAGGGTTATCAGTACAGTTACACCCAACACTCAGCCCCATCCAAGTCTGCTGCCTGGCTCATCACACCTTGAGATGGGTCAGCATTACATTTGTGATATTGAATTTACATAGATAACTCCATCTTTGTTTCCTGATACACTTTTGGTCTACTGACAGGCAAGCCCTGCTAAAATTCACAAACCAGACATTTTTCTACCTGATTTTGAGGACTGTACCCAGGCTTCTCTGTTAGAAGATACCTTCCTATCCAGGTACCACAATGACCAAAGGGCATCCTACTTCTTCAGTGTTTTTAAGGAAGAATTTGGCACTCAATCAAATGAATTGAGATCCCCCTTGGAAGGGATTTAAACTCACATTTCTTGTAAAAATAACCTAGACTATCCTAGATAATGTTATACTGAGTTGGGCACAGTCCCAACTGTGGGACTGTTACATCTTGCAGTCCTCATACATGGCATTATTGACATTTGAAAGCAGAAGTCTTTAACCTAGCTCACTCCAGGAATGTCATAGTAGTGTCCTTGATCAAGAAAGCCCTCAGTCCAAATAAAGGGAGGAATGAAAGCTGAATCAGGGTCTGCTACACTCCCCATGGAGAGTCTGCCCACTGAACTATTCTGTGTATATGTGGATATCTCTACTCTGCATGAGAAGGGCCAAGCTTTTGTTTCAGGTATCAGCTAGCTGGAGAACTTCATGATCCATAAACTTTACATGATAGGAAATGCCTCAGTCCGAGGAAGGAGAAAGATTTGAATACTCTTGTCTATGTTCTTCCTTGCTAAGGCAGCTTTTGGCCGCGCATCCTTTCATAAGACAACAAATGCTCTCTGCCCATATCTCAGAACTTCTATCAAGGATCTGAAAGCCATAGCAAGGAGTAGGCATGTAATATATTTTCAAGTGTATACCAAGCTGGACTAATCACATTTTCTTTGGATCCAGGTCCAGATTCCTTGCCTTCTACTTTTTGTCTCAGGAAAATATCCAAACAGGTCTCTTCAAATAATGCTCTCAACTTTGGGAACATCTTTATTTGACTCCTTTTCTATGAATTGTAAAGGAAATGGTCAAAATAGTTTGAACAGGCAAATTTATCTTCCAAATAGTCTACTAAGACTTACTTTGCCTCAGCAATTTTATTCAGGAACAGTATGTTTATATGCAGTTATAAACAGTTTTGAGAAATTATATATATACGTACCAGTTTTACCTTCTGACTTTCAGCTGCCTCAAGCTTTCATTAAGTTGTGAGCATCAGCAATCTAATAGGGGAGTGTGTACACCAAGTACAGCAGTGACAGTCATGCATTGCTTACAAGGGTATTCTCCTTACAAGTGTGACAGGGGATAAGTGATTTTTCAACCTTGATGGGATATTTGAGAAATCAAATTTTCTGTGGGAACATAAACGCCTTGTAACCCGTAGTTACTGAAGACACTCATTAAGACCAGGGGGGGAATTGCAAACTCTAGAAATTATGGAATTTGAACATCTGTTAAAACTCAGTAAGTGTTTCTCCAATGAGTAAAAAAAATAAATCTGATAGACTTTCAGCATAGAAGCTTGCAGAGAATCAACAAAAGAGATTTATACTTCACATTAATTTGGCAGATGGCTCAAAAAAGGATTTCTTAATTTCTCTTCAAAATTGTAAATAAATCAGTTGAACCCCCAAGAGAAACTAAGAGAAATTTAAGGGCTACATTACCAAATGTCAGATGAAGAAAGGCATATACTGTAATCAAGTGTATGTCAGTGCAACTTGCTGAACCTATTACAAGCTCATAAAGCAGGAAAGACATCAGGTCCCTAGTAGTTTCTCTGCAGAGCTGGTCCCCAGGGTGGTTCAAGCTGCCTCTGGGAGGAGTCCTGGCTTCTTGTTGCTACCTAGCACTTCAGATATGCCTACCTGGCATGATGCACTGCTGTGCAGAGATAGGCAACCTAGCTTCAGGTGTTCAAGAGATGGCTTTGGCACCAGAAACACTAGATCCATATTAGTGCAGTACCTTGACTTGGGTAGTTAGCTCTGGGTTAACAGCATTTTAGTCCAGGTGGACAACTGTGCTAATGTAACCATCCTGCTCCTGGTGCTCATGTGGTTGCATCGTGTAGACACATGTAACTACCAAATATGCATTACAGGGAATGAACAATCCACAATGCATGCAGACAATTAACATACCATCACTGTTTTACAATACAATAAAATACAGGGAATGTTTTTTAGTGAAAATTATTGAAATTGAAGATGTAAAATTAGTTGAGTGGTGCAACATCAAAACATTTTTCCTGAACAGATGCTATATTAGCTGCTACAGTCTTTGCTTACAGGAAGCCAACACTGAGGGACACTGTAGCACAGAAAATGGGACAGAGAGGGGAAATGGGAAACAAAATTTCATTGTCTCTTCCACTGCAAGTACTAGGAGGCCTCAAATTAAACTAAAAGTTACTAGTTAAAATAGAAGGGGATAATTTTTTTGTGCATCATGTGGAGCTCCTTGCCACAGGACAGAAGTTTACGTAGGATCAATACAAGCTGAGGAACAAATTATAGAAGTAAACGTATCAGAGACTTCAGTATGAAGACATGAAAAACAATGAGACAGAAAGTATTCATTACATGTATGATCATAATTCGCTCATACTCTTCATTACAAACAGTCAGAGAGTGAATGCCTGCATGCCTTACTGGAAGAAGTGAGGTAGCAAACTACAAAGTATATTCTATTCATTAAATACCAATAATCTTCATGAAAGAAGACACAATATAAAATCATAGAATCATGGAATGGTTTAGTTTGGAAGGGACCTTTGAACATCAACTAGTCCAACTCCCCTGCCATGGGCAGGGACATCTTTCAATAGATCGGGTTGTTCAAAGTCCCATCCAACCTGGCCTTCAACACTTCCAGTGATGCAGCATCCACCACTTCTCTATGTGTCTTGTTCCAGTGTCCCACCATCCTCATGGCAAATAATTTCTTCCTTACGTCCACTCTAAATGTAGCCTCTTTCAGTTTAAAACTGTTACCCTTGTCCTGTCACTAGGCCCTGGTAACAAGCATCTCTCCATCTTTCTTATGAACCTCACTTTAAGTACTGGAAGACTGCAATAAGAGCCTTCTCTTCCCCAGGCTGAACAACCCCAACTCTCCCAGCCTGTCTTCACAGGAGAGGTGCTCCAGCCCTCTGATAGATTGTGTGGCCCTCTTCGGGACTCGTTCCAACAGATCTAAAATCTGATGCCCCAGACTACAGAGGAAGTCGGGCTGGCTTGCCTAAGGTTACCTTCATGGTCACAGCATCAGTGAATTGACGAATTCATGCTGGAACTCTTGGTTTGTTTAGTGACAGTCATTCAAAGGTGGGTGTCAAGTCTACTGTTGTAAACGGTGTGGTAGATTTGACCATAGGTGGCAAAGTTTTACAATACATAGGGCATATGATGGAAAATATAATCATATAGGCATTTAAGTGTGATGTCTAATTCTATGAAAAGTTTCTAAAAGTATCCATTACAACTTACCAATATCCTCACCTTTATATCCTTTTACAAAGAGCAAGCTTTATCACAATATTCTCACAGTTGGAAAATAAAAGATAAGTTCTAAGCCTGTTTAGGGGTACCAAATTTTCGTTTTCAAATATTTAGGTTTTCTAGTTACAGTGGCATTTCCATAATTTCTTAAATAAATTTACTATTTGCAGCCCTGTATGTCAGTTTAGATTTTCCATTACCAGAGCCTTAGGGATTATTGAATGATATGCAAGGATTATTTTGTATTGAAAAATATAAAAAAGAATGTAATTCTTATAAACTAGCACTGCAAAAGAACTGGTTTTTAACTAATATTTGTGCAATACTCATTTGGAGGGCTCCAGCCTAAAGCTGCTTTTCATATTGTACTATCTATAGTAGCAATAAATTAGTCTTTTAAATACCTTGTCAAATACTCTTTTAAATGTATTGAAACCCATAACTATTTATTCTAAATTAGTTTATATTCCTAATGCCTTGTTCTAATGCCACACTGAGAACATGTCATGTCTAGATGGCTAGATTGGGCCAGATTGCCTGTGATTTGTTGTAGTTTTATAAAGTTTCACGTCAGTAAGGGGAAAGCACTTAACAGTTACTGGTCAGCAGTTTCTCTGAGCAAGTTATAGTGAGTCATGTATCCTTATAATGACGGAAGCATAAAAGGATTTATCTACTGTAATTAGGATGTTTAATTTACAAAGAACATGAGATTGTCACATATACAGAGCATCCTCATTTCCAAAACTACTGGCAATGAAGACATCCGCCAATATTTTCACCTCCCAAATTAAGCTTTTAATCACTTATCAAGACTATTGCTCCTCCATCTCAAGCTTCATAATTTCTTACTGTTTTGATAAAGTCCAAAACCTGAGATAAAAAATATAATCACATTTAAGAAGTGTATAAAACTGTAGTTCCTGTCTGACTGCAGGTAAAACATAAATCGACTGTTTCAAGGGTTGCTCTGTTCAACCTAGCACAGCCTTATGATGTGTTATGTGGTGTTTTGTGCATCTTGTTAATGAAGTAGATCTAGTGATGAGCATAGACAGAAATCAAGCAACAGCTGCTATACATACCCTGCAACTTTCATTATTAAATGGTCTATTCCACAGACCATTTCAAAGATCCTTTGAAAGACAAAAGCATACAAATTTCTTACTAAATCTCAGAGGATCTAATTAGTCTTTTTTCTCCATTCCTGAACTGGCACAGTACCCAGAGTCTCCCTCCTCTGGTCAAGATAAAAATATTGCTTTGCAGTCATGATGCTCAACCAAAATTAGAGAGAGTATTCCCAATGTTGGACTTTTTGTGAAATGTGACTTGAAATCTAGCGATGAAACTTTATTTAGAAGGTAATACCTTAGCGTACCTTTTTCTTCCTCACATTTTGAGGAAAAAACACTTAAAGTACAGCACAAGTTATCTATTAGGAGGTTACAGACTGATGTTTGAAAAAAAGACTCACATAACCTCCTTCATGTGTTATATGGCTGAGGACGCATTCCATTAGAAATTTTACTGCATTTAAAAGTTCTTGTTCGGTTGGTTTTTTTTGTGTTTTAAGGACATGATTTGTGAAGAGCAATAATTCACATGTACTGTTCCCTGCCTATCAGCTGTTTAGCATGTTCATTTCTAATGGGCTTCCATTCCATTTCATGATGTGCTTGGCCAGCTATAAATTCAAAACTCTTCCAAGAAGTGTCAAAATAACTTCAGTCAGAGGTGATTGCAGGAGAGAGTTAGGCATCTTTCTGTCCTCAGGCAGATGCTGTGCTGCAGGACGTCTGTGCCACTGGAGTGATAATACAGCAGTTCTGATGTAATACTAGGGCTATTTAAACTCTGACTCAGAAAACCTGTGCCTACCATTAAATTTGTGTTCTATCCCTTTTATGTCATTGCAATGACGTTTGTTTAGTACCGAATTAGCCTATAGAATCCCCAGTCTCTTTCAATGCATGACTAGGAAGTGCTAAAAAACCACCCAAAATCGGTTGATATACCAACCAACCAAAACAGCAATCAAAATACTCAAATTGCAACCATGGCAATGGTATATTTCATTACAATGAAGATGCAGTTCCTGAAAATGTATTCCATTATTAGCAAGATGTAAGCACAACAGCATAATTGGTTGTTTTCATGAAAAAAGAAAAAATAATAAAAGCAAAATAAGTACTTGCAGGGAGTGATGTTTTCTTATACCGCAAATAACAAGCCTGTAATTTTTTTACCTCGAATATCACACATAACAGTTTAAAATATTATTATACCAGTAGATGTCAGTACAATCATTAAACTCAACTACAATATAGCAGAGTATATTCTTTGTATTCACTGCTGCAGACAAATGAAAGTATACTGATGAACGATAGTATATCATGTAATGCTTTGTCTGACAGTGTTGGAAAAGATTGAGTCTGGGGTTTTTTTAAATGGATTCATTTATAGCATCAAGAGCTTGAGGAGATTTTCAGAGTTAAAAATTGCAAAAGTGTTTTCTAGTCATCTTCTTTTCTTGCTGAACAGCAACTCTGATTTTCCATTTTCCTTCCAAAACCATTTATTTTAACAATAATGAATCCATAGTGTTTACAGAAATAGGTATTGGGACTTGGCTTTTTCCAACCAGAACCTGGCATTAGAAATCCATCCAAAGGCAAAAACTTATCAAAGATAACTGTAGTTTTCTCTGACCTTTCCAGGTCAGATGACTACAACTCATATTCCATTAAGCCTATATTACAAAATTTTCCTCTGACTTTCAAGGGGATAGGAAGAAACTCTGGAATTGGTTAACCCTCAAAGTAAAAAGAAGGTAGGAATGCCATGATGATAGCCTTAACAAGTGCATAACTACACTGTTTCTACGTCATATCTCTGCATAGGGGCATGGCAAACTCCCATTTATCAGCTCTGGTCTGGAAAGATTGTATTGCCATAGTGCTATCATACTGTTTTACCTCCTCTTATTGCCTTTTTAAGATCTTGTTCCTTGGGTTGAAAACCTGACTTATCCCTATCCTCCAGGAATCCTGAAGAGCTACAGAATTAACACCATGAGTAGCACCAACATAACAGAAAAATCTGTAGTTGGGGCAATATGCCATAGTTACTCCACCAATTCTGATAGTCCAACAGCTACAACAGCATACAACCCAAAAAAGTGTCTTTTCCTAGGTATACAATGCTCACACATTCAACAATGATACATGACCCTGTTGTTTAAAACAGGCTGGATCCTGGAAACAAACATTATCACTGTCAATACACTGAACACTGAATCCTTAATGTAGCTTGGTGTTGCTTACCTTGGACCAAAACAAGCTAGTAGCATCCATCAAAATAAAGAATCAAAAATGAGATGTACCTTCTTGGTCAGCTGCTTTAGCTGCCACAAACAGATGCTCCTTTTCCAAGGCCTTCAGGTGCCACCTAGACAAACTGATTGCTTGTCAGAAACAGTAGATGTTAATTCACACAATGTCAAATTCCAGCCTACTTTCATGTCTCTTACATTGTCCTATTACATTTGACATGCTTATCCTCGCCACCCTCCACAGAGATGCTGATATAAGCCCAAGGAAAGGAAAGTCACGTCCAGGTACCTGGATGTCGCTTGCTGTGGTTCCTTTCCTGCAAGCATGCTGACATTGCCTTGCCCTGGAGATAGAGGAGGAAAGATGTGGGGAGGTGGGGGAGACCATGGTGGGTGCTTGGGTCTCCCAGGTACAGCACCCTGGGGCAGAGTCAGGGTGGGAACCCTGTGGAATGAGCCTAAGAAAGATAAGAGAGGCAAGGAGGTAGCGCAGGATCTCACTTCCATGCTGCTGCTATCCTTCCTCCCTACTGGTGAATACTAATTGAGCAGTGTTGTAATGGACTTCTCATTCTTGTGCCAGCTTGGCTATTTTTAAGGTACACGCTTTCAATTGTCCCACTGTGGGACTTCTGTATCATTTGTACGGCTGTTTGCTTTGGGGCACCTTGGGACAACTGTTGAAAAAAGCACTTGCACTTCACACGTGGCAGGGACCAGTTTCTCGCTCTTTTCCTCTGTGTGCAGTGGATACACTTTTCCTGACTCTTTAGCTATCCTTGCATAGATGACAAACTGATCCACAGGACACAAGACTGGAAATACAAAGGCTTGGCTTCTGTCTCGGGATTTGAACTGCTCTGACCGCTTTCTACCCTCCTGCTACTTTGAGGACGGCAACGTGTTTTATAAACTGGAGGTAAAACCAACAAATGTTACAAAAGGCATGGTTAAGCCCTGTTTTGTCTCACAGAGAAATCTGCAAAGAAATTTTATTCATGCAAATAATGAGATCCAACCTAAGCAGAAAGAATTTGCTTTAGTTTGAACACCACTCACATATTTCACATTCCTGTTATTCTTCTATACACACCTATCTTTTTTTCACAAATATGCGTGTGTATGGTGGCTTATATACGCAGTTAAGTTGGTGGGACCAGATATGTTGAACTGATACATGTATATCACATTAAAAAGTAAAATAGATGATGATGGTCTTCTTCCTTATTTTAAGTTTTCGTATGCCAAGACTGTGATTCTTTATTTTTTCCTGCAATAGCTGATGATAGTCTGACACCTGAAGCAGAACACAAAATTAGATTCTCCATGATGATTTAGTGTTAGTGATGTCATTAGCTATGGGCAGATAAACACAAAACTCACTCCAAAATCCAAAGTCCATAGCCATCATGCAGAATGAAATCAGTTGAGATGTTTACCTGAAACCAAAGAAAGAGAAGAAGAGAGAAGAAAAAATGTCTATTAAATGACCCTTTTTAAAGAAACTCAGACATACTACTATTAAGTTAAAGTCATTATGGGGAAATTGCTCTACTTGTTTAGGGTTTTACAAACTCAGGTGAGAACCCTCAAGGAGGGATGCAGATCAAAGTGCACTGAAATGGAGTAGTTACACCAAAGCACATGCTCCTGTCTCCTACTTCTGACTCCTGTTATCTGTGTCTTGGCTGTGCAGAAATATCAGTTTTCTACAACGAAGTGGAATATTTCATGAATGATTTGAGAAATGCACATTGTTCTTTAAAGACGCCAGGGTAATCAGCAACAGGTCTGTTCTTGAATAATATCCTTCTTGGCTTCATGAATCATAGAAAGTTTCACTTCTCTTCATCAAACTTAACAGACTGTATTATTTACAATCTCCACAGTTCTCCTGAGAGTCAATAATCAGTCCCACATTGCTGATCATTACCAGACAGATGGCATTAAGATGTATAAAGTACATAATATTCGGTACAGGAGGATGGTTACAGAGCTTGGGATGAATATGCCTCGGTGACACTAAGTTCTCTGACCAGATATGTGGACAAGAAAGAAAAGAGATGAAATCAGGCACTCAGGAGACTGTAGTTAATATACAGCCTGGGAAATGTGGTTAGGATCAAAGACAGAGAAGAATAGATATTCTGTGTTAAGGGATGGAGTAGCCTCTTAAATTCAACAGACCCCTGAAAGCAAATGGAACGTAACAGGTAACACTGTGAAGCCTTTTGCTCATTTCTCCAGTACTTCTGTCAATCACGCAGCAAAAGGTACTACATGAGCCAGGCTGGTCTCTGTGAATGAGAAAAAACTTTCCACTTGTTGCTCTCTGATGAGCCAAACGTCTAAAGTTAGTCATTGATATTTTGACAAAATGCAAGAGAGAACTTGGTTCTCTCAGTAACTAAAGTTGAAAAGAGAGATGAAGGTTTATAACCATCAGACAGAAGATAAACTTCATACAACATAACTTAGCAAGGACAGACTTTCTAGGATAGTTGGTTGTTCTTAATTAAGCGGTATTGCATTTTACTTAAAAATAACTTTAAGAAGTGATAGGAGACTGCCTGTCTTGAATTGCCAGGTGGCGTAATCATTCAGACCTTGCTAATATTTCCTGACTGAGTGTTCACTTTGTCATGCCTTCACCATATGAGTAAGACCCTCATGCTATTGCATGTACGAGAGCTTTCAGTGCTTTAATAACCTTTAGGTGGCTTGGCCTCACCACTAGGTCACAAAATTCACCCCAGCAGGGAAATCATAAAGTCCAAGAGAAACACAGAGCATAACCAGCAAGGATCTCACTGTCACACGTCTCCTCTGCCCACTGCTGAACTGCCTGCTTTCCTTCACACAGCCGGGCTGACCCCAAGACAGCCGTCCTGATCCTGGCACCTAGAAGGGTGTCTGTCCAGACACAGGTGAGCTGAGCTCAAACCATAGCCTTTGAAGTGACTACTTATCTGGTGGATGGTGTCATGACAATCTGCTGTGAAAAATGATAGCTCACCAGATGGTGGCATCACTTAACAACATATGCAACTTGGCTAAACCCTCTTACTTCTTCCTACTTACTTCTTTCCAGGAACTCAGCAAGTACCAATTGTGTCCCAACATACTAATTCTGCACTGCCATGAGATAGCAAGACGCTCTGATTTCTATAGCTTTGCACTGAATACTTGGCATAACTTGATGAGATATGCAGCATTACTAGCTTACACAAAGACTAAGTTGGAGTAGGCAGCCATGTGTTTCCCTACCCTCCATATTGCATGGCAATGTTGCAAAAAGTAAAGGAAGGCAGCAGCTCTTCAGTCATTTTTTTTTTCTCCCTTTTGAGGACTGCTAGACCACTCCTTCTACTGAAAGGGATCTTCCATAGTGAGAGTTATGAGAGATATCCACAAATGGGACATGAAAAGCAGCCTGTCCTAATAAAGCTTTTCATAGCAACAGAAGTAAACAAGCCCTTTGATGCCATCAGCAGTTTTTCAATGGTTTGCCTCAGTTGTAAAGTGGCCTATGGCAGAGGCAACATCCTCATGATGCCAGGAGGAAGGCATTGAGGTTCAAATCCATAAAGCATTTAGGCAACCAGCTCCTAGGCCACAGCTATTTGGAGAATTATGCACCTAACCTTCAGTCATGGCAACAGAAAAAAACACGTCATCTGAGAAAAGCACAAGGCCATGCAGATTAGTAGCAAAAAAAAGTACAAGGGCATGCAAATAAGTAGTAAATGCAATGAGGAGTCTGCCCTGTTGCAGCCTCCCCCACTCCTTTTTCTAGACAGTACCATGTGCCCAGCTAATCAAGATTGGCACACACAGGGGTGGGCAAGCTTAGCTTTGTCAAAGTTCAATTTGCCCTAACGCTGCTTGCTCAGGACTGCGCTGTCATGGCCCCATCAGCTTGGCATCAACAAATGGCTCACAACACTTCTAAATACTTGGACTCAAACATACTAAAAGCATGTGTCGTGAAAGTAATAGAATTGCATATGAGTGTGCACTGATGGAAGCAATATGATGAGTTTGCTGATTAAATTGGTCAAAAAAAAGTACTTTTAAAAGACAGAAAGAAGAGTCTTCATAAAATTTTGAGGAAAAGGAGGTTTTTTTAAATACAGAATGACTGACTGAAGACCACAGATGCAACTAAATATTGAAGGCATTTGGAAACCTAGCCCAGATGCAAATTTCATCTTTGTGTCTGCAACGATCTAACCTAAAAGTGAGAAACGAATATCACGGAATCTGGAGGTGAAGTAGTAATAGAAAACTGTGTGTGAATTCTGTGATTCAGATGTGTGTCTTCATACACATACTACTTTTCAGGAGACCCCCATCTTTATGTAAATGATGGATTCCTAAAATATGTACCATATGATTTGCAGAATGACAGTGCCCCAGTTTTGCATAAATTAAACAGCAGATCCCGATAACTAGGCTTTCCCATTTACATTACGCTTCAGTTCCAAATCCATGGGATATAAATGAGAGCAGCATATGGTCCAGAAATGGGAAAGCTGTGGGACTTTCATGTATGCACCATGGGAGCAAATGGCTGTCCCACAGATGGTGGAGTATTTAGATGCATCTCCTGTATGATGGATGCCAATGCGCAGGAGGATGAAGCCATGAGCAGCCTCTAGAGGTCTCTGCTGGCTGGTGTGCCTAGGACAGATGCGAGATCAACACAAAGGGTTTGCAAGGATAGCTCTTCTTTTTTGTATCTTGGCTTTCCGTTTTCAGTGCTTGTCTGTACGTGGAAATTTACAGCACAGCTGAATGATCTTTCCATTAAAGCTGTACTATAGTTAGAACTTGTCTGTGAGAGCACTAATAATAAAAATAATTTTATTTCAGATTAATTGCTTCACTCTGTTTTTTTTCCGTGAGCAAGGCAGGGAGCAAACAATTTTTTTTTCCTCTCTTAGCCTGGAGCTCTGAAGAAAAATTCACAAGGCAGAGTGGATGATAAAGAAAGATCTGAGAAGCTACTTCCATATCTCACAGAATTCCATAGGCACAAGATATACAACATTATTAGCATTGACAGAGGTAAGCATTTAGACACAGCCAACAGGGACAATGTAATTGGAAGGAAAATCAGAAAAATCTTTATGTGAAGAGTAAATCAGTCCACTGGTGTATTTTGAAATACCAAGCCCAATTATTTGGAGAAGACTTTTAAGATACTGGAAAAAAAAAAAAAAACAACCCAATCAAAAAACCAAACCCAAAACAAAACAAAGATTTTACTTCAAAACCCACTTTGTATTTATCTGTGAATCCTTAGCTAGCTGTAACAATAAATGAGTAATGCTATAGGGCCCCTAGCACGCTGGTGTACATCCCATCAGCTCTAATCAAAATACGCACATAAAAGCAGCAGAAAACTGTCACAAGAGTCAAATGCAAAAATATTCGTGCCAAGTGACAGCACTGCACTTACTAAAGACAGGTACTGTGAGCAGACAGAATTCCTCTCCCTGCCCTCCTCCCACAGCTGACCACATCTTCCACACCCCACCAGCCCCACATGGACTCTCCTCCTGACCCCACTGCCATTGCCCCCTCCTATAACCATGGTCCTCCGCCCTCCAGATGCTCTTGTGAGCATCTTACAGTGTTGCTGGCATCAGACTTCTTACCACAGACTGGGAACTCGATGTCCCTTTGATAATGTGAAGCTGGGCAAGCTTCCACATGAGTTTTGGAGAGGGCAAGCGGTGGGAGCTAGGCCAGGAGTTGAAAGGATTGACTCTTTTCTGCTATCAGGATGGGGATTTTGGGGTCATAGCCTGGGTAGCAGAAAGGAGAGCAGCAACATTCCAAATGAGGCATGGGTGCAGAGATGGGGCACCAGCAGAATCCTTGGGTAGCTCCATGTAGGGGTGTTGATGCTGTTGGAGATGCCCTCTGCTGATGCTGCTTGAGACACTGCAAGCTCCTCCAGCACAGCACTGCAGGAAGAGCATTTCTTCACAGTCTTGCCTCCTCACCCATTTTTTCCCTCCTTGTCGAAACACAGAGTTTTCTTTTGTGGCACATTTAAAGCGAGTCAGTAGACTTCTTTATAAGATATTATCACAGCCCCTCAAAAAGCTATACCAGCACTTTATAAGGATAAGGGGCAAGAAAGAGCAGGGACACTTCAGGGGTTTTTCCCCCATTGTACTGGTATATCTAAAATCCCAGTTCATCCACAACATATAATAGGAATATAATAGGTAGAGGGAAATTTTATAAAATCGTGCTGTATTTAATATCATACATCAGATGTAGATCTTGGAGCTCTCTAGCAGGTTCACTGCACTGATAGAATCCAAAGAACAGAGCTTTTTCTCTGTGGTCATTTTGTAAATCAATAGCAGACTGTATGTATATATGTATGTATATTATAACAAGCTTAATCTTTGATTTTGGGGGTTCTGGGTTTGGTTTTTTTTCTTTAGCTGTTTCACTGAAATTTTTATTCAATTTGTGTTTACAATTAGTTTTATTAAAGACGTTCTCCTTCATCCTACTTTTCTGTTCCAAATATCTGTTTTTCTGATTCTACTTTGGTTTTTCCCCTCCTAAATAGTGGTGAATCATTTTTCTTCTCAGTCTTTCATCAGCCTTTTCTCCAAAGTGTTCTGAGATTTTACAGAATTGTTTTTTTCTGTGAAGCCCTTTTCCCCACTTCAATTCAATTTTTGAAAGCAAATCAGTTCAGTCTCTCCTCTTCTGCCTTCCACTTTTTTGTCTTCAAAATTTGACAGTTTCTACCATTAAAATGCCTTTCTACTTATTTCAAACAGTACGTATAAACAGACTGAAATGGAAAGTTACAATCAATCCCTGTGTACAGAACTCTCCTATAAGAAGCATGTTGGTCTGCAGCAGATACCATAAACACCCATAGGTACCATATACATCTATATATGACATTGTGTAATATGACACTGAGTGTTCTAGTAGAGATCAAACACTCATAAAAGATCTAAATTTCTAAAGTATAATGCATGTTAAAAATTAAAAATAATTACATGCATAACTGGATACTTTTTTCTAGTTATTTAATTCATATTTATACTATTATATTTTATTGTTGCATTAACTCAGTAGGATGTTCCAATTACACAGTTATACACATGAGACCCTGACAAGTTGGGTTCTGTACAGGCAGTATCATGAATTATTTTACTAAACATTTAATCATTAGATGACTTTCAGTATAAATACAAAAAAAGAAAGAAAGAAAAAATTGCATGAAAGGATAGCTAGATTGCTAAGCTCAGTTACAATGATATAGATCAAAACAATGACCCTTTATTTTCACAAAATTAAATGAGAAGGGAATTAATCTTAGAACTATTTTTGTAGTTCTTTTGTTCTGTTAAGATCACAAAAAGGTTGATAACTTAAGTAAAGCCAGGAGAAGCAACTTGTTTCTTAATATAGAAAGTGTCCTCTAATAGCTCAAATGAAAAAAGAAAAAATCCTGCTTGTCATGAAAATGTAGCAAATGAGCTCTTGGCTTTCACTGCATTTAAAGTTCCAAGGATTAAAGTTGACCTGTTTATTGGCATCCAAGTGAGTAATGGAGGAGTTTTATTTGGAAATACTTCTGGAAAGTATTCAACCCAGTTTTGGCAGCATTAATTTCACTGTAGTTTGGGGAGATTTTCACCTTTCTTGGAGTGTGTAGCTTGCTGGCATTAACCCAGGTGTAATCCACCAGAATCGTGTAATCTAGTTTTTAAACATGTTCAATAAACATTATGGGAAGAGTCACTAAAAAGACTTACAATATGTCTTCTGTTTTGCATATGGTATCTTATCTTTTGGTCTCAAATGAAGAACTTCAAAGGCTTAAGATGTACTCTCCATGGAATGAAACGTTTTTCACAAATGCAATAAGAAGCTATCAACACTTGGAGTTGATCTTGCGATTTATTCACTGTCCCCTATCTCGCTGAAATTAACCTGTTCAGAAACAACTTCCAAATGGAAAAAGAATACCATTTCTTGTGTAACTTTTTTTTTTTTCCACACAGATACTCCACCCCATGAGCTCCATTTTCTTTTATATGTTAGAAACATAAAGAAAACTTTTTTTTATTGTATTTAATTGTCTCAGTCACAGAACCACAGAATCACAGTGTGGCTGAGGCTGGCCAGCACCTCTAGAAATTGCCCTGTCCCACATCTGCTTAGAGGAGGGTCAGCTGCAGCAGGTTGCTCAGGGACATGTCCAGTTGGGTTTGGGACCCAGTGTTGGACCCAGTATTGGCCACTAGGGTGTACACCAGTAATGACTGGCCTCCATCTGGACTTTGTTCTGCTGTTCGCAACTGTTTCAGCCTAGTTGTTTCAACAGTTTTCAATCCACCTCACTGTGCACTAACCTAGCCCATACCTCATCAGCTTGTCTATGACAATTTTATGGGAGACAGTGACAAAAGCCTTGCTAAGTCAAGCTAAACAGCATCCACTTCTTGCCCCTTATCCATCGAGCCAGTTGCCTCATTGTAGAAGACATGATCATAAATCCATACTAACATCTTCCAATCCCTCTCTTGTCCTCAGTATGTTTGGAAATTGTTTTCAGGATTATTTGCTCCACAGCCTTCCCAGGGACTGAGGTGAGGTCAATCAGCCTGCAGTTCCCCAGATCCTCCTTCTTGCCCTTCTTCATGACAAAAGTGACATTTGCTGTGTCCAGTCATCAGGGATCTCACCCAGTCACTGTGACCTTTCAGAGATAACTAAGAGTGATTTCACAGTGACCTGGGCCAGCTCTCTCAGCACTCATGGGTGCATTCTGAGAGGTCCCAGGAGCTTGTGTATGTCCAGTTCACTTAAGTATACCCTAGCCTGATCCCCCTCCAGTGAGGGTAAGTTTTCTTTGCTCCAGATCCATGTCTGTTGGTTTTAACTGACTGTTCTTTAGATTAATTTTGTGAGGGGATTTAGTCATATGACTCATGACATTTAATAAGCATCATGAGGCAAAACCCCTACATCACTCCTTGAAAAATTGCCACTGAAACTTAGTGATACTACTTTTGTAATTTTTGGACAGAAAAGTTAAGAGTTACATAAATACAAAGGATTTTTGTGGGAAAAGTAGGAGGAGACAGGTTGGCTGAATGTTAGTGTAAGGGTTTGAGAAAACTAATGGCCTAAAAAGTCCTTCATGTGGAGGTCAACAGTTCAAATCATTGAAATCAGAATACAGTGGTGACTAACAGTTGCATCAGGGACCTTTGTGAAACAGTCTTTTCTCAGTTCTCTGAGATAAGCAAAAACCTGTTGTAAATGGCACCTCCATTGAATCTCCAAGTTGCATCCAAAACAAGAGTGAGCAAGGTATGAGGACAGAGTTCTTTTTGAGACCTGTACCTCCAGGAACATGTCAATGCAGACTAGTGGATTTGTGTAGATCTGGCTGTCATCCATGCCAGAGGAGTTTACTGGGGAAAAAGATGACTTCAGTTTGTACTGTCATCAAAATGTTATCTTCTGCAAATATTAAGACTTAAACAGAAGTGGGGTTATTTTGGAAAAAAAAAAAAATCTTTTAAATATAAGGAATTGCTTAAGACAAGGTAAAAATGGGTACTCCAACCTCGAAGAGTTATAAAAAAGCCTGTCCCAAACAAGAAAAAACAAAAGAATCAGCAATTAATATGCAGACCTTATAACAATAAATGTGCCAATAAACTAGAACTTCTGTTCATCTGTTAAAGTCAGAGGCATCATCTTATGTGCAACAAAAAGCCATCATGTATGTGTTAGACATGAAATAAGACTTGACGAAGCACTGGAAATATAGTGCATAGGCAAAGATGAGAGAATAGATATAACTTCACTGTTTGGAGTCAGCTCTGCTCTTCCTTTACATTTAGGCACACCACCAAGTGCTGTATGGTACATAGCTCAAAGTAAAATGAAGAGTGAGGAAAAGTTTGATCCATACCAGCTGGCAAAGAGTTGGGATTTGCCATCTTCAGTAGGATGTGCAGGAGCTGTGTTGGGATTTAGTGGCTCTGCAAAAATATCTGCATGCTGAAACATCAACTCTCTGGAGTTATCTGCTTCTGCTGGGTGTTACCTGTCCGGAAACAAATGTTCACCACCCAGAAATGTACTTTGCTTTGATACAGTTCAGGAAGGACTGTGCTCTGGGGAGAAGGAAAGCCGGAAATGATCTGGGAAACAGTGATAAATGTTGAAATCAACCATCAAATCTACGTACATATAAATACACTCGGTGTGAGATCAGGAAACAGGAAATGTGCATGGTGTTTATTACCCACACACAGAACTGAGACCAGCTGGCTACATGTCCTGGAGTGGTCAGCATAATCCTGTAATTAACATTGCACCACAATGGCAAAAAAAAAAAAAAAAAAAAAATCCTGCTAGTCCTCTCATACTTGAGGATGGAGGTGTGGAGGAAGAGGGCAGCGAACAGCACTTAAAGACCACTGTTAGGAATTTTTGAGGAACTGACTCCGTGCCGTGTTCACAATGCAGTATTCCTGTGCACAGGCATATCCTGGAGCAGTCCAGAGAGCTTCTAGGAGTACTGCGTCAGGACATCCTGTTTCTTAACTGCAGAAATACAAGCTGTATTTCTCTTGGAAGCCAAGAGATGCTACTGTAGAAATGTAACATGAAACATAATTCTGACGGTGCCTGGAGGCAGCAGAGATATATGAGTATGATTTACTCTTTAAAATTTTATTTTTATACTACCACCCCTGACTGTGAAAAGCAAAGGATTTCTGAGGTCACATCGCAATAGCCAAGTGGATGGAGATCACTAGAAGGGAGAGCCTCTTCTGTAGGGCTGGAAAGGCAATGTTCCTCTGGAAGACACAAAACTGCAAAAAAAATTGGGGCAATTTTTTTTGAGTGTTCAATGAATGTTCTATGCCCCCCCAGTTTCTAAGAAGGCTATTTTCTTCAACTTCCTTTAAAATTTACTATGATCAGATAAATCTGTTCAGAGAAGGAGCTAAAGTGTTATCTTGGTAATACACCTGCAGAAATATTAATAGGTCATATCCTTTCCTCCTTCTTTCACAGACACACAGTAACGTTGCCATGGAGCAACAGAACAACTTGGTGTTGTCCATTTCACCCTGGACAGATTAGTTTCTTCCACTGATTTTTGCTAGTTGTAAGAGAGGGTAGTTTGATGGCAGGGCTGTGCGTAAGGGAAGGCATGTGTGGGTCCAGTGACTCATGGCAACTGAGCCTTACCCACAGTATTTTAAAGTAAAAAACTGAGTTTGTGCAAAAATGGTCATGCTCCTGCCTGGTTTTGTGAGGTTGCCATGAGTTCACCATCTCAAAACTCAGATTTCTGTAAAACATAGAATATCAATGATGATTGGTTGTCAGAGATTGGCGGTATAATACAGCCTCCCTGGTTTGACTAACCTGGGCCCTGCAAAGCAGAAGGAAGGGTAAGGTTTCTGACTGTAGGCAGAGATAGTCTTCCTTCCCTGTCCAGTGGATTTTAGCTCAGGCCTAGATGTTACCTGAGAAAAACCACAGCCCAGCACCTGGGCCACTGAGCAGCAGAAGAGCTGATTTGAAGATACTACCTCTGACACCCTCAAATCCATAATAAATCTCGCGCTCCCTTGAGGGTCGGACAGTCAAGGTACTGCCAGCTTTTCCAGCTGATACTCCATGCATACACTTAAAATCACTAAACGATATTTCACTTGGCCCTGTCTGATGGTGGAAAGCGCAGAGGGCAGGCTCCTGCAGCCTAAGTCTTTTGGGGTTTCCCTCCATCTACTCCCACAGAAGACATCCATTTTGCTGTTTGCCAGCCCTGCTTGGTGCTGCGTTTGTCCCAGACTTCACGATGTGAATGTCAAAGCCATGTCATTGTGACCAAGACTGAAGTGATGTTTCACTTATAATGGGGGCATGAGGCTTTAAAAATGCTGTACTGTGCTCTGCTCAAAGTGCCTACTAGCTTAGCAAGAGGTCAGGGGTTAAAAAATTTGTCTTGTCCTTTCAAAAATACCAATTTTTGTTTAATCTTAAAATAGTTTCCAGTTCATTTGTGTCTCCCAAAAGGTAGCTGTTTGCAAACAGCTCTTTCCGTTTCTCCCTGCCTGTAGCCCCACCTGCACAGACCAGAGCCTTCATTCTCCCAGCCAGGGAAAACGGATTGCAATTCTCCTTGGATTTCATCCACAAATCTCCTTAATTGGCAGCAGAGATTGCCGCTGAGTGGTGTGAAGGACTCTTTCCTCCACAGGGGCTGATTGTGCCACGTCTGCAGGACTACTCACACCTGCCAGCCGGCAGAGCAAGAAGCCAGCGTTGGTCATCATCAGATACAAGCCTCCTGCCTAGTTAGAATACAATGCTTTAAAGAGCACATTGGTAAGAATACATGGCGTGCACTTGAATATAGCATTATTTTTTTGTGACCAGCACTATTGCACTTGGCACTCAAAATGAGTCAACATTTGCAATACAATGTCCTCTTTCCTGATGGGCTGCTGTGTGGACTGAATAGCAAGTATTTAATGCTACCTAGCCAGGGGTGTCATCAAGGGATTACAGCCAGAGAAAAAGGGCCAACTAGTGATGAAGCATCAGAGGTCAGCACTTTGTCTTCCATCTGTATCACCCATAGCAGCACCCCTTACACCTGTCCTATCTCCAGGACGATAACTACAGGAGACAAGGTTTGTCCACTGAGATATATCACTGAGGGGGAAAGCAAGCCAGGGAAAAATACTCAGCGGCATCAGTTTCTCAACTTGAGGGTACTTACCAGCAGTGAATGTGGAGAGCCATGCCGGTTGGCAGCAGTCAGTTCTTGCTCTCAGGACCATAATGTGCAATGCACAATAGCAACTCTTTTCAAGCCGGTGCAGCTGTTCAGCTCCATCAAGCACCTACTGAGTTGAAGGGTAGGCACTTCATTTGAACACTGCAGCCTCAATTTTAAAAAGCAAATGAATTTCCTGAAATGTGAAAAAGTGTTAGCAACTCATGCAAATGGCATACATGAGTTGGTCATGGTAATTTGAACACTTAATTTGGATACCTGTTTTCTTCATTAAAAAAAAAAAAAAAAGCGCCCTGCGCTCCATCTGTCTTTCTAGCTGGTCATTTTCAGTCTGTTTGCAGGTCCATAATACAACGTGAGTTTAGAAAGCAAGTGCAGGCCAGACCAGTTTTATAACACTAAATAGAAACAAGCAAATACTTTATAGAAAACTATCTGACTGGCAACTTTCTTCTTTCAGCCATTCATAAAATTCCTGCAATCATATGTCTTTCTGGGAAAGTTTTTCCCAAATTGTTTCTGTGAGTAATTCTTGTTTTGCGCTTTACCTGACAGCATGTAGTTGGACCTTTGTAACTTTAGCAATGTGAATTTCAGATTATCCTGTTAAACTTTTGTCAGCTGAACAAGCATTGCCATGAGGAAGGTTAAAGCTAGCTCAACCCATCCTCTGAATTCCCCATTTTAAACATATTAGTGCAAGGCTGAAAACTAGGGCTTGCCAGGTAGCACACGGTCTTGAGCTGAATGGTTCCTAGCATGGTCCCATGCATGGTGCAATGCTTATGACCCACTTTCACCTGGCTTGCTAGTCATGCTGTAGGAGTGCTGATGTCTAACTCGGCTTTGAATGTGTAACAGAAAGGGGCATCACACCTGGCAGTCAATAGCCGTGCCAGTGGCCATGAAACAGCACAGATGGAAAGTACTGCTCAAAGCAACCCTCGCATTGGCCTAAACTTTGCTGAAGGAACAGTGCTGTATTTCAAAGTTCATGTTTAAACAGATGAGATGTCATTCTTGCACCTCCGTGTTTTGCCACATGGTTGCTGCTGAATATGGTAAGTGCAGCTGCATCCCGCCACTACAGATAAGATTTCACATTTACAAGTTCAGTCTTTTTGGTTACTTGGAGATACTCGCTTAAAATTTGTAGCTTCCTGCAGTCATCTGAGGCAGAACATCCACACTAAGCAAACTCTGAAAGCAGGGAAAAGCATTGAAAACAAAATTAACGTAAAATGGCCATGGAAACTGGGGAGGAATATTGGCCCTATCCATTGTGATGATACAGCACTCATTCTTGCAGCTGGAAGTAAAGCTCTCGCACCTCGGAGGATGAATATTGAAGTTTCTTTGACTTCCCGGTGCAAGCAACATCTCTGTAGGACAACTTGAGAATTATCACAATACTGCTGAAGACAATTGTGCTTTTTACCATTCATCCCAGAAGTATTAAATGAAATGTAAGGTATGATAGGGTCCCAAGCAGGCTCATTGCACAAGAGGAAATTTTATCCAAAGCTATGAACGCCTGGAAAAAACCCTGCTGCATAGTTTGTTTTCTGGACTGGATGTAATTCTATAGAAATGTAGCAGTCTAGCCAAGAGAAAATTAAGGAAATTAG
Organism: Aramus guarauna; assembly: GCA_013400195.1. Taxonomy (NCBI): domain Eukaryota; kingdom Metazoa; phylum Chordata; class Aves; order Gruiformes; family Aramidae; genus Aramus; species Aramus guarauna. Next base: position 277,253 of record VXBL01008147.1, read on the forward strand.
TTTTGGTGGGGTATGAGATTTCTTTGTTTTGTTTTGTTTTAAATCAGAGAACATTATGTCTTTGCAAATGAAGTATTCAGACAAGAAATTCATAGCTGGGAAAATAAATATCTTGAAAGATGAGTCTTTCTTAATTAAATAGGATGCCAGCTATTGAAAGAATTATTTTCTAAAACTAGCTTTCCAGCTGAGATATGATTTTTTTTTTTTTTTTTTTTTTGTCTTGGACCGTGCTTCCTAGTAGACTAAAGTAGGAGAGAGGATCTAGTCACACAATCTCCTTTTCAGCATGCCCAGTACTATAACTTAAGTTCCCATCCTACAAAAGCTTCGTCTCACCCCACCTGCCTGGTTTCAGTGGAACCAGGCAGAGTGCACACAATTCATACCTGTGTTTGAAGACCTCTATCTCTACATTGCATACCCCCTCACTGGGATTAGCTGTTAAGGAAGAAAAACAAAGGCAGAAACCTAGACAATAGGAAGGAAGGACAACATTTTAAAAAGCAGCTCTGTAATGGGAAAAGGAGGAAGCTTCTTGTTAGTTGGCCAACCCCCTAGTTTCAGTTTCAGTGGTTAAAACCCACAAGAAGTTCACTCTAACAAGCCTATATAAAAAATTATGTAGTATGACAACACAATTCTATTGAAAGGCATGAGTAATACAATAAACCAGGACAGTAAATCTCTGTCAAACTCCCATTTAATGATCCCATCATTTCCATCTTGTCTTAGCACTGAGTTACTGCTCAACCTATGCTAGCACATCCATGCAGACAGCATCTGATAGGGTTTTGATTCACAGTGCTGGAGGCCAATGCTCTCGCTGGTGCTTTCTTCTTAACCTCCCTGGACCGGTAGTTCCAGACGAACACTTTAGTAACACAGAGTACTACCATGGTTTCCTTGCAGTTTGGGGAAAAATGCATTCCCCTTTTTCTCAAAGGTGAAATTCCTTCTTTATTAAAAAACGGGAGTTTTTCCATTAGCTTGAATAAAGCAGTTTGTCAGACCATCGCTTTCACTGTAACGTTTTCAGGCAATGTCACAATACTTTGCAACTATGGCTCCAAACTCTACTGAAGATATTTACATACATATGCAGTTACCTCTGTAATCTCATTACTAATGTTGTATGTGCAGATACCTAGGTATGGAGACTGAATAACCTGGCTAAATTCCACATTTGGATATGCCTTCTCAAGCTTAATAACAGTAATTTTATGCAGTTGTATTTAGTGTCGGTTGGAGCATCCAAGATTCAGTCATCCATTAACACGTTAACATCTGAAAATTAAGCTGGAATAAAACCCACTGTTATTTCAGCCCAATAAATTCTGTGTTTGATACGTCAAAATTTAATCTTTTCTCTATTCCTTTGCTACAAACATTCAAAACAACTGAAGGACATGCTACACTTACATATGAAGATAAACATCATAATATCTGTAAATATTTGTTGCCTTTCTCTAATTTTAACTGTTTTGAACAAATGACTAAAGGTGAGAGATGGATAGACAGGAAATTATCCCTTTTTTTCCCCAGTACTAGACTCCAATTCAGGAAACCAGAACAATTTGTCTTGCTGAGTGACTTCTCCACTTGCTCATAAGAATGTCTGTTATACACTATCTAAAATATTTATTGAATAAAGATTACCCTGGGCCATAAGGGCATGTGGAAGCTTTCAGTCATTGAGAAGGGGAAAAAAAAGGCGGACAGTCAAGAATTAAAAATTACGTTTTTGTAATGAAAGTCTTTAACCCAAATTCCCTCTGCTAATAACGTGTAGGAAAAAAGTTAGTGAGTACTTCTATTGTTGTGCCAGACTCTGTGGGTGGTTAATCCTTGTTTGAATTCTGATTCAGTTTTAAATGAGTGTAAGGAGGGTGGAATATTGGACTAGAACCATTTATAGTGAAATAAAAACTCTGGAGCAGCCTTCGTGCAAGAACATCTTTAAGTGCCTTTATCTGGCTGAAAAAAAAAAAAACCAAAACCAAAACCAAAACAAACAAACAAACAAAAAAAACCAACAACATCCCCCCCCCAAAAAAACCCCCCACATTTATTCTTACAGAACATTTTTTTTATTTACTCTTAGAGTAATTTTTTATTCACTATATATAGTGATTATTCTAGAATGGCACAGAAGACTAAATACATTACTTCTTAAAGGAAACATGTCTGTGCCATAAGTAGTCTGTATCAAGACAAAAGTGTTTGGAGTCCCTAAGCACATTTTACATTTCTCCCTTTCTTGCCCCTACTTTGTGTGGGGGATGGAGAAGGGAGGCACTTTGTCACAGTTGCAATTCCATGTTAAAAAAAAAAAGAAAGGAAAAAGAAAGAAAAATAAACTGCTTAAAGTGCAATGCCTTAGTATTGTAACTATATGAAGGAACAGTATTAGTCAGTGTGGTATCGAATTTCTTACCAGCTGAGTTTTGATGCACGTAAAATTTTTACTACATACATATGACATTCTTACGGTCTCCAAAACACAGTAAGCACAACAGTGCAGTTCACAAACTGCCTGAGAAGTTAGTACTCTTTCCTAAACAGTACCCAAGGACAGCAAAAAATTGACTATGTTCAACCTAAAGAAAAAAACCCATCATATTCTTTAGCCACATTCTTTTCAAGCAATGTGGTGATAACACAGGAAACAAGAGTAAGGTAAAAAAAAAAAGAATATGAAGACAAAAGAGTAAAAACAAATCAGCCAACCAACAAGTAAATATGATCTGCAAGTTGTATGTTTCTGCCTGTAAAGTAAATAAATGTGTGGACACAATCCTGATGTTTGATGCTGTGAGAGGACTCTGCGTGTACTTGGTAACATGCACACGGCCTAGTTTTGAGAGCCACTGAACATCCTGTTAAAACCCGCTGCAATTTATGTGAAGGGAAATTACAGGTGTCCAGCCCCTATGGTCATCTGGGCCTGCCGCGTGCCTGCACTGTGCAGCAGGTACTGCAGAGCATTGTCAAGGTAGAATTACCACTCATTAGGATTATGAGACAGCTCAGCCTTACAGTGAAGATGTCATTGGCTTAGAAGGACTCCACGGCAGCACCTCATTGCATCACGCATGCGCTTGTTAGGTGACTGTTTTATGGCAGACAGTGTAAAGCTAAAGCTGAATCTCAGGGGACCCTCATAAAGGCTGTGATGTTGGGAGCACATGCCCTGAAAGGAAACGAAGTTGCTACTTCTGTTTTTTGAAAGAACATCATTCCATCGGGACAAAAATGTGTAGGTTTGTTTATTCTCCAGCCTCTGGCACAAGGTAGCCCTGGTGCCTGTGACGCAGCTGCATTGCATCAGGTCCCAAATGCAAGCACAGCCCAGCAAGAGTGCCCTTGCCTTCCAGGTGACCACGCAGCATGGCCATATATAAACCCACTACACAGTAAAAGTTGTGTGTAAGGCAGGAGTATCCTGTCAGGGACATACGGACCTCCCCAAGCCAATGACAAAACCTGGCGATGCCAGGACATGGTCCTGCACGCAGACTGCCAAACTGATCTGTAGGGAAATTCAACTGTGCCCTAGCTCTGAGCAAGTTCCCTTGCCCACACTGCTCCTGAACCCTCTCTCTGGTTCCAGGATTTGCAAGCAGGGGTCTTTCTTTCCATAATTGGCCGTGCTGACCTCTGCTCTTCCTCGCAGCCTGAGGACCATCCGTATCCGTCTTTGTCTCAGCTCTTATCTTGGCAGTCCCCGGTCCCTCATTTTCACCCTGTAGCCCACCGACTGGAGTTTCCTGTTTTCCACCCCGCTCTCAGCAATCTCTGCCTTATCTCCCTGCTGGTTTCATTCTCAGCTCCATCTGTTCATTTGACATTTATGAACCTCATCAAGCATTTGTTTTCAAACCCATCCAAATTTAAATACCTTCCATTGTATTTGTGCTCACTCGGTTCTCACATTTGTCACTGGGATGATAACTGTGCTGAATAACCTAAATTTGGTTCTGACTTAGGCTTCCGTCCTTTTCCAAAAGCCTGATGTGCTTTCAAAGCCTCACAATGAGGTCCCCATGGCTAAAACAGTCCTTTTTTGTGCTCTGTGCCTGTCAGGCATTCTCCAGATGCATGAAACTTCTGATGTAAATAGAGCTCCTCATCCTGCCCCCTGTCCTCTCCCAGCCATAAAATGTATTTCTTTGTCTTCAGACATCATCTGATTTTGTTATACTCCCTCTTAGTTTCATGCATTTAGTGGCTGACTTTCACTCCTGTGAGAAGCATTTTCTTACTGTTCCAGGCTGATTCTGCCATCTCTAAATTCAAAAGAAAACCTTTGCTTCACCTTCCCTTCCTTCTCAGCAGGGAGGACAGGTTTGAAAAGAGAAAGCTTTTTAAGATAAAATAGTTCCCTCCTCACTAATGTTTATATCTCTTGTCTGCTTTTTTCTCATCTGAAATGTCTCATTCCTCCATAATTTTAGCCTAGTGAAGTGTCACATAGATAAAGGCAGGAAGGAAACATAACTAGCTTAATTTATCTTTATTTTTATCTCAACTAAATCTGACTTAAATCCTTTAGTTATTAAACCAGCTCCATTCCAAGTATGCCACCCGCACAGGATACTTCGAGAAGTATGCTGCAACCAGAACTCCAGCTCCAAAGCTGAAAGTTAGAGGGAAAAACCCCAAACCCCCCAAACCAAACAAAACCTCAAAAGCAAAATAAACACTTCAAACTTGCAAAGTGCAGACTAACATTGAAATCCTAACTTTGTAGATCATCATTTAATACTCCTCACTCTACAGTCACCTTACTAACACATCCACAGAAAATCCATACCTCACTGCTGCGGTCTTTTTTTTCAATTCATAGACTGTTTTTTTCTGAATTTCATCCTAGTGTCTTAGGTTAGAGTCTTTGGCAGCACGCAGGTATCCTTCTGACTACAACAGCTACCAGCCTTTCCTTTCATTTCTAGCCTTCAGATGTTTGGCTTGCCATATTCCCCACTAATACCAGCTTTGTTCTTGTCCAAACGATCCTATAGTTGAACACTTTTCCTTCCCAGGTACCGAGTAATGGTTCAGATAGATATATTGGATATTTTTATCTTAAACCAAACTAGTTTAGTTCCATTATCAGCTTCAGTGCTCATCACAGAATTTTATTTAATCTATATTTCATTATTTTCCAGGACTGTTTAATAATCTTCAGCACTTAAATCATAATTGCTGCCATCTATGATTTCCCAACATGCTTTCCTACCATCAAAAAATTTTACACTGAAAAATAATTTTCTCCTTCTCTCATATTTTGCAGCTTAGCCCATAAAATGATCAAAACACAGCCAAAGAATTTTCAAAACATCTCTAAAAATCAATGACAATTATTTTGCCAGGCCATGGAGTAAAATTATGATGACAGCTGATATTGCTATGCTAGGATAAAACCCTGGACCATCTTATAAAGTCAAAGGAACCCATAAAACTGTAGAACATTAATTGACAAGAATCTCTCTCTGAAATGAAATATGACAAAGAACCACAAGAGAAAACAGAGGCAATGCCATAGCTCTAAACTCAGTATTTCATGACCAACATGCGATCAATTAGCAACATCTGTATTAATAGTACAGATATCTCAGAGCTGACTTCTGACTTTTCCAGGGCATAACATGGGGCGGCAGGATAGATTTGTGCAATTAAAATGCAAACACCTGTGCTGAATTTTAAAGACCAGATGTGCTTCTATTAAACAAGCCCTGAGGTTTCCTTAAAACTAGCACCTGCTTCCTGGTTGCATGCAGTCACCTGGGTTTCTGTGTTTAAGTCTATTTTAAATTTTGAATGTCTTCGATTCTCTTTGCACAGGAAATGCCTGTATTTAGGCACTTCTTTGCAAGCAAGGCAAATTACCTTTTCTGAATGGTATGTTCCAAATTTCATTCCCACCCTTCAGCTTCCTCCTGAGATTCTCTCCTGGATGTTGTAAAATAGCCAAGAGCTAAGAACTGCCCACTGTGTGCTATCCCTCAGTGCTTAATTCTTTTGATACCTTTAGCTACAATGAACAATGACAAAAATGAAAGCGAACCTCTAATGAGCCAGCGTAGCCCATTAAACTACAACATCCCTTAGGCCACTGCAAAAATGGCAAACTTAGTCAGTAGCTCTACTCTAGTTTCTCTTGGCACCTTGTAGACACGTTCACGGGCTCTGCCTGCAAGTCCCTGGTTTGTAACAACACGGATTTGACTTTGGGGCTGAGCACATATGCATCCTCTGACTAGGGACTCCCTCATGCCATCTGTTGTGTACCAGCTGCCCTGTCCCAGCATGCACCAAAAAAGCCCACACAGTTTGAGACTTGCAGGTAGGACAATGCCAACAGCTGCCTCCTGGTGAGCGGATTCATAATTAGAGGAATAGGACTGTCCGTAGATCCATACAGTAAGTGAATAGCATGGCTCCGTTGTTCCACTGAATAAATCTCAGGGTCTGCATCCATACTGTACTTAGCAATATATTCATAATTTTTGGCAGCTAAGAAATTAGCCAGATGATATCTCAGTAAACATTTCTTTCAGGTATTGGAAGAAATGACGATTTCACTGTAAATCACAGTCTGCCTAGTTTCCTCTCAGCCTTTGCCAGTGACAGTTGATAACAGTTTTAAAACATCAGGTTTTGTACGAAGGGGCTGCAACTAGAATAAGAGATGCTTGATTTTAGGGTGTTTCTAATGCCTAGTAGGATCTAGGAGTAGGGCAAGAAAACAGGACTCTTTTTTTTCCCCCACAGCGTTAATCTGCTCAGTACTAAGCTCTGCAATCTGCAAGCATCACATGCCACCTGACCTAGCAAGTGATCTAATGCAGCAGAGTAGGAATAGCCTACCTCAGTCAGTGAGCAGCCAGCATTTTACAGGGTCTGCCCAGCGGCAGGGGGATAACTGGAAAATAAAGCTGCAGCTGTATTGAGTAAGGCAGGATAGATTGTTACACGGAAGCAACTTGCTAGGGACCTGCAGGGTGATGGTAAAAGCAAAAGTAGTCTTGACTTGCAACAGAATGAGCAACCAGCTCCTCGAGGTGCTTGTCTCCAGCTTCCCAAGGCATTGTGTTTCTGTCTAGGTCTTCATTACAGGTTTCAAACTATCTTCATTTTTATTCTGACTCCGCTTTTCATTGCTCTGCTCAAACAAAAAAACCCCTGTGCTTAAACACAGCCTAGAACCAAGTCACTTCTGAATCTGCAGCAATTGTTGTATCTCCAGGGCAGGAAAACAGGAGGAGCAGTAAAGAAATCCGTGACTATTTTTATCTGGGTGCCTGTGGTGAGAACAGATATTTGATGACTTGCCTGGAGCACTGGAAGCCGTAGCATCAGCCTTGAAAAGTGTGAGATACACAGAGAGTGAGGAGAGGGGCATGAAATGTTCAAGATGTGGTAGACCAGCCTTTTGCAGTGTCTGATGGAGCACATGGGGAAGGGGCTCATTCCATTTACCCGAAGGTGCTCAGCTTGCAGGAGCAAGAGGGGAGCTTGCACCAGCCCTTGATGTAAAGACTGAGCATAAGCATGAAAAAATTGTGATTCTCAGGCTACAGTATTTTCAGAAGGACTGACTTCACAGCTATTTGGCTGCTTCAAATTGGCAGGTTTCTACCTGTTTGGTCTTATCTAGAAAGCAAATAACATATGCACCTCAGTAGCATTTAGAGAATTCCAGTCCTTTCTGCTAGTATGGAAGATGCATGGTGTACACATGCACTTATACATACCTAAACACGCACACAGGTATGAGAAAAAATGTGGAGCTAATAATGAGTTTAATTCGGCTGCCTTTTCCTTGTTTTTAATGAGGTTCTCTGGTATGAACATGGTAAACTTCAGAAACACAGTATACATCAAAGGAACAAGAGGAGGCATTTTGTTGGTATTTTGATAGTGTAAATCATAGAAATATGGCTGAAAGAATCCTTTATTCTCTTAATATAAAACCCCCTGTTTTTGCACTAAGTCATCTGAAACTGTGACTGCTGTGCAATTCTCTTGGATTAAGTGCCCCGCATTGCTGTGCCTTGTTTTGTGACCTCCAGTTCACAGCTTTAGGGAAAGGGTGTTCAAGGATGCAGCGCAAGGATTCAGATTGTCCTTGGTGATGGAAGCACCTGAAGAGGCAGAAACTTACTTCTTCTGTCTCCCTCCAGCAACAAGGGCCTGGGGACCAGCCCCAGTATCAGGCAAGCTCTGCCAGGATCCTGCCTGCCCCTTTTCCCAAGACATTTTGCTTCAGCAGCACCCCGCTGCTCCTGAGATAAGCGTGCAGCTTGGGGTGCAGGAACAGCACGTGTCCAGTCCAGCGGGCAAGGCACTGCAAACCACCAACGCTGCACACTGCTCCCTTATGCGTCCCTAACGGGGCAGAGGCATAAAGGGAGGGGAAGCAGATGAAGAAATAATTCAGGGAGGCAGTTTAGCCCCAGTACCACGCAAAGGGCGAAAACAGTCACATGGAGTTCTTTGCTTGCAGAAGGCAAATTAATTCCAGAGATGCAAGTAGGATCTGGGGCTGCAAATTGGTATGTGCGTGCAGAAATTAGCTGGTGGAGGACAGGTTTTCCAGAACATTTAGGCAGCCACAGATGCAGATAGACATGTAGCCCCAGATCCTCGGAAATATTTAGAAACACATCTCTAGTAAAATTAAAGGAGATTAAGTAAGTGTCAGCATCTATTTAATTTGTTTTGTTTTGACCCTTATGAGTTTTGGAGAGGTTTAAGGCCCCTATCGGTTTCTCCAGGTACCTGCATACCTTTGCAGATCTGTCCTTACATGCCTAACTAAAGATGTGAAACACAATCAACACCGTTATTTCACTTCCTCTAACCTGTGTCAACAAGTCTTTTCTTGACAACTTAAGCCCAGAACTTATATGAGTGTAACATAAATTCTGACTGAATTGCTGGTAGGCTGGTCCTTTTTAACCTCCAGATTTTAAATTGGTTCTTATATGAGAGTTACTGGCACCAGTCCATACTTTTTCCTTCTGGATCTCATTTCCTTCAGTAATATTCCTTCATCTCTTATTTTTGCCTACAGTATTCAGGTCAGAGCTGGATAATCTTGCTTCGTTTTTTGAAATTAATTGTTTATTACATTTTTTAAAAAGCCAGCAAACATGCATAAAACACATTCAGACATCTGGGTCTGACAGCAAGAAGCCAGTGTTGCCTTATGGTCACACGTAATTGTCACAGATTTATCTTACAGCACATATCCTAGTGTTCTGCGTGTCCTCCAGCATGCATTAGCAGTTCAGTGCCATTTTCTCCTTGCCGTCAGAGCTGCACATAACAGCATTTCCTAGCTAGCTCTTGCCACGCTCGTTTGGTTTCCAAAGTAACTTCAGTTCTCCATTCCTCTGTGATTATATTCAATGATACACTTTGCCTTTTCTTTTTTAACCGCTGCCAAAATTGGCATTTTGACAGCGCTAGAAACTGAAGTCCACTGTTCAGGGAACAGCTACAAGAGCAGGCAATGCTGAGAGTTATCCCAGCCCTGCTCAGCCAGTATACCTGGAGAATATCCTGGAGAAACCACTCTCAGCTGTGAGAGTCTTTTTCTTTACTCAAATCATTTGGGTCTTGCATTCCCCTGTAAGGCAGCCTGCAAGCACGGAGTGGTTAATGAAGGCTGCAGTGGCGTCTGTCTGATAGTAACTTGACAGTGACCACCATCTCATTTTGTAAAGGCAGTTGGACCGACATCGGATGGCAATATGGTTTTTTTTTTTTGTCACAATTGCCTTATTGGGATTTGAACCAAGAACTGCAGATGAAAGGCGGGATTTTAGCCTCTTGAGGCATTGTCTACCTGTCTTACCATCTTTGCTTTTCACTATACATTTTTTTAAATCTTTTTTTTTTTTTTTTATCCTACTTTCAAGCTTTTGTTCATCCTGCTTGAACCAGAATTAGGCTCCTCTACAGACCAGAACTCATGTACTCCAAGATCGCTGTTGAACCTTTTGAGTTCTCCCTTTTGTTCTTGATGTCACCACCCTTTGCATGGAGAGAAAGAGCTCCATGTCTTTTCTGTCCTCTGTCTACCCCCTCTTAATATAAAAGGTCCTATAATGCTAGTGGTTTTGGTGTTAATGGATACAGTTTCTTGATCCTGAGTCTGTTTGACAATGTTAATAAACTTCCTGACCATGGGGAAGGTCAAACTATAGTTCTTCTTGTCCTGCTTGAAATATGTGCCATAAAATTAAATTAAATAAATATTGCCTGTGTCAGTAATACATGATTTTAATGGCACACTTAGCTATACTGAAGTATAATTTAACAGCAATGGAAGCACTTACAGCGTCCACCTTACTATGAAATAAATTCATACCAATCATAATGATGTGACACTGAATCCTTTAGACAGGGTCCTCCCCCATTGTATTTTTCTGTAAACTCCCCAAATAACAAGAAACAGCTTCTAAAATTCACTAGCCTTATTTTTTTTTTTCTGTATGCGCTAAGAACACCAGCAGACAACACTGTTTTGATTGCTCTTTGTCAACACCCCATTCTGAATTAAGTGAACTGGTGATGTTCATATTTTTCTCTACTAGTTACAACTTTTAAAAAAAATAAGTCCAGCAAAGTATTTCAATGCATTCAACCCATTAAAACCAATTAGTACTCCCTCAGTTACCCAGCTATAGCTTGGCATGTTAAATACGTACATGCAAGTCCTGAACTCTCGTGATCACAGTTACCTATTCGAAGCTCTTAAAACCAAGCACCGTGATAGGGTGTCAGAGGGCTGTTAGCAATTGAAAAACAAGACCTGTGATGTCTTGTTGGTGGCTGAACATGCCGTCCTTCTGGTGGAGATAATTTATGGTTTGTTTTCATTTCTTCACTGAACTGCCATGATCTAACCTTTCTGACCTCTCGTTTATGGGATTTGTGGTGGTTCAAATCATCTTCTGCATTCACAAATGCTCCCACAGGTAATGACACAAAGCAATTCAACAGGAATTTATTGAGGAATTTTGATTAAAACCAAGTCCTGAAGATGTGAATGGACTGACCTCCACAAAGTTTTATTTGAGAAGCAAAGTTTCTTGAATCATAAGGCTTCTAATATTTTCCAAAGAATGTGACCACATTAAAAACTTAATTAGTCCCTAAAGCTTAAGAATCATTCACTTACAGACATTATTTTATTTTTATGCATGATGGCAGGTTAGCATAAAGTGCTTTTGCAGTAATTTTCCTTTAGAGTTCTTTTTTTTCCCCTTTTTGAGGTTTTCATTTGAGGTTTATGTAGAATGCATGTGGGGACTGCAACTGTTATATCAATCATATTTAATCATTCCTTTTTACAATGTTATGCACACACTGCAAACAAAAGAGCCATTGATATTAAAAAGTAACAATTATTGTCTGCAAACTATGACTATTGTTATTAGTTTACCTGTAGAATACACAAGAAAGGATTTATTCATTGTTACAGACTTGCAATAAGATTTGCTTTGTAAGGAGGCAGACTGTTTCATATCAAAGTTAGGTGGTATTATGGAAGGATACAGAGCACTTTTTCAATATTATCTCTTCAAAGATATCAAAATGCTGGACAGGAAACATGTCTTAAAATATGATATTTTATATTTTTCATAGGTATAACAGAGTGTTGTCCTTGTCTTGCTTGCTTTCTTCCCATCTAATATCTGAGACTTAATGTTTATATCATCTTAAATCATTTCCAATCTATTAATATACTGCATTGATCCACCATTCATCTGGTTGTTGAGAGGAGGACGTTAATGGTTTCCATTAGTACATTTTCTAATTTCCACGTGTTCTGATGATAATAAATCTTTGCTTCATCCATTTGCGAGGAGCAGCCGGTTCCAGCAAGAATGGGCTGCATTGCAGATGACAGAGATTTCTAGAAGGAGAAGAAAGGCAAGGAGTAATGTTTGTCTCCGCAGCAGGGAGGATGACAGGTTCTTTTGCAGAATCCACTCATGAGAAAGAAGACGTGCAGGCAGGCAAGGAGGCTCGAGCTACAGTATGTGACTGGAAACCTGGGGGCCAACATCAGTCTTGTAAAATCAGAGAGAAGGGGGTGGAGGGATGATACTTGGTGTCAGGGCTCAGCAACACGGCTCTCAGGTGGGGGCAGCTCAAATCTAGGGCACTCCAGCTGGGGAGAGTGATCATACACCTGCCTGAAAACTAAACCCCGAGGAGCATGACTGTGATTCCTTGTGTATTTGCACTGCCAACCCATCCCCGTACAGTTAGCTTTGAACTATCTTATTCTCTGAGTAACACTGAGCTTTAACATTTTGTGAAATTCCTGAACAATTTCTGAAGAAGAGCGTGCATGAAGTTAAGTTGAACTAAATATACAAGAATTATGTCAATTTCATAGACTGAAAGAATAAGCCCTGCATGTATTTGCAGACATGCACAGCAGCAATACCATTAGGAAATCTTCCTTGCTCTTTCTTTGCCTGTCACACTTGATCTAGGTAACTTCACTCCTGGGCTTCCCTGCCAACAGCATTGCAAAGGCACTGTTACATGTCACTGTTCAGAAATCTTCACTTCCATTCTGAAACTTCAACGTCCTGAACAGGATGTTTCGAACACAGAGTAGAAACTTGGCAATGTCCTGTAAAGGAAAACATCTAGGCAGAAGAGTAATTTTGAAACAATGCAAACATTTCGTTCTGGAAGAAAATGGAGCTGGCGACCGAGCAGCCATGGCATCCTCTACCCAACTGCCCTGAGTGAGGAACCAGGTGCCCAGGACCCCTCAGAGGCACCAAGAAGCCCCTGAGCAGTGACTCTGGGAGGTCCTGGCTTCACAGTAGGAGAGCCATACAGGAGCCCCAGCACCCAGGCTTCCTCCTCACAGTATGACTGCCATAAAGCTAAGTGCCCAGACTCTTTACCTCATCGGCTTTTGTCAGGAGCACCTTGCAATACAGACGTTTTGTCAGAAGCTCCTTGCAATACAGACATTTTCACAAAAGATGCATGTATTATTTTGAGATCTGTTTAGATATTGGGGGAGGGGGGGGTGAGAAAAAAAGGGGTCTATAAATCTGTGTCTTCTCTTGCAGTGATGAGATTTGGTTCATTTTCTTGTAACAACTGCAGGTTTAAATATCTGAGTTCTGTATAGTTCCATCAATTTAGAGGAGAATAAGAGTAATGGAGGCAGGGTGGGAATGAGGCTCCATGAATTTGGCTTCTCTTTATTTATTAAATAGCACTTTCTAAGCATACACAGTGCAGAGCTCTGTTGCTACCCAGTTAGAGGGTCAGGAATATGCCTATTTTCTACATGCTGTTCAGAACAAATATTACATATCACAGTGTGAAAAACTAATAGCTCTTAAAGCACCAAAGCTGTTATATGTAATAAAACTTCTGCAATTTTAAGTGAATCCTTTTTTCAACCAGAATTTATTGGTCTGATCTACTCTATATTTGAAAGGCTAATGCCACCTATGCTTCATCTGTTTTCACAATGTAAAACCTCTGGCAGCAATGAGTAAAGTAAAGGTGAGTAGAAGAGCTTAGAGGTAGTATCAGTGCAGCTATCATTCCTCCTTTAGGAACAGACAGTAATAAAAGCTCATAAAGTTGTTTTCCTTGGCAAGATTTCAAGTACAAGTGTCTAAAACACAGCTTCAATGGTCATGAGTTGGCAATTCATCCTTTTAAGTCTCACATGCTCACACGTATTGCTCAATTTGAACTTGGCCGGACATCACCAATTTTAAAGTCAGACACAAAATTCAGCATTTTGGAGTTTATTGGTAATGAGGAGGAAAAGAAAAAGAAACAATCTGGACTTTAGAGGAGGAAAAGATAAAGAAACTGATCTTTAAAGAAGATGTTCATCTACACAAAGAGAACATGTACATATGCAAACCTGAGAAGTAAAAAGCAAGGGCAGGACAGGTTAGGAATTCTAAAGGAAAATTAACTGTGTTAAATAAAGCATCTGGTGAACATGGGGTGCACAGTTTTGCCAGGATATGTTTTGGAAGAATTATTTTATCCATAGCATTGCACATAGTGCTTTATCTAACAAGTTTTAAAATTGAATCTAGCTTTCAAGCGGGTGAGGAGAACCCAGATGATCAGTTCCAAGAAAAAGCGGTCATGAACTTGAACAAGTTTTCCACTCACACCCCAAATACTTTAAGAAGTTGTTGACAGACTGTCAAACTCTCAGGACTACATCTCAGTGAAGAAGCCAGAAGAGAAAGAGTAAGAAATTTGTCTCCTAAGGGAAAAAAAAAGAAAAAAAGAAAAAAAAAAAAAAAAAGGGAAGAGAAAAGTAAACATTAAATATTTAGCAGCACACTGCCTCCCAGGGCAACTGACAACCTACAGACCGCACCTAGTGCATTATGAAACAGAGATGTCTATGAGTTCAGCCACTGAAGGAACTTATGAGTGGAACCAAAAGAGCTGGCATGGCATGAGAAGCAAGTTCTGCATTTTATGAGCTGCATAATAATTTTAAAAGCTTTCTTCAATTTATTTTAGCTTAAGGTATGAGTGCCTGGGCTTACCAGGCACCATGAACATTGGAGCACCCTGCAAGCACGTAGATGCTGACTGATCTCTTGGGAAGAAGACCTGTCAAACTGAACGTGTGAGGTTGGGGTGCGTGCTTCTAAAACAGCCTTTTCAATCTGATGGATAATTATGTCCTTCACCAAATAATTATGTGTGGTAGTGACACAGTAATTATAGAAATGGTCTCTCCTGAATGCTGTAGTTAATGTGTGTTCAAGCAGAAAGAGGAGAATTGTAATTCCCGGCCAAAGGAGGAGAGTGATGAGAGACCTGGGGACACAGCCTGGAGGTGACCTCTTTCCTGCTGCTACGGGGCAAAAAGGAGTTTGTGCATCTCGGGTGTTAGAATTCTTCAGCCTGCAGAGCAAAGTATAAAACACTGCTGATGTCAATAGTTCTCATTTAATTTAACCTTACTGAAATCTATAGGTTATTTTTCATGGGGTTCTGCCATTTCTTTCAGCTCTGAGTTGGTTCACAATGGAGCTACACCCCACGCTTACCAGACTTGGCCTTGAAGGGAAGTGGTTAAGCTCTGCTCTGCCAAGCTGGCAGGAGAGTGTATCGCTCTGCACGTGGCTGATCCAGTTGAGCTACTGAAATCAGATAGCACATTCCAGATTAAATTGCTGCAGCAGTCTCACTTTGATCAGCATTTCTGCAGGGGTAGCAAGGAGTAGGGGACTGGTCCAGCCCAGTGACATCACCAAAAAGGATGGAGGAAGAGATGGAGGAGGAGGTAGGCGAAGGCAGAGGAAGGGGAATGCTGAAGTGGAATGAAGTGACAAGATTTGCACTGGCAAGTGAGATTCTTCAAACAACAACAACAGCAACTGTGGTACCAACAAACAAGCCTCTTAACAACTATGTTATTTTTAAAGTGCCAGAGCCTGGGGAAGGGACAAATGGTAGCAGCTTCCCCCTGTACCCACAGGACACAGTGTAAGGATCGGTTCTTCACAGTGCACCCCCAAACCAAAAAATTAACCTCACTAATTGCAGAGAAACACGCCTGCCAGCCATGCTGAGCTGGGTCGTGGTTTTGTGGAGCAACAAGATGGCAACATATAATTTGTTTGTTTTCATATTAGAAAACAATGCTCCAGCAGAGCTGCACCACACATCTGGCTTCTGAGGTGTCTCATGTTTGGGTGGAGGAGGGGAAGGGACTCCACACTGTAATGCCACAAAACCATTCCAACACTCAAGTCTTGCCGGAGGCAGGGATATAAGTCTGACTCTCCAAATTGCTGGTGCTGGCTGCGGGAGGTGCTCTGGGGGCTCTGCCCTCCGGGCTGTTCACAGGAAAGTCTTTCCCAAGGTGAATAACTGAGCAGAACCAGAACTAGCACCTGGGAGATGAGCTGCTGGGAGCAGCACTGGGAATCCATCAGGACAAGAGCATGTAGGTGTCCTCCATGAGCAGATCTAAATCCTACACAGCCTCTGTACACAGCCTGAATGAAGCAGAGGACGTGACCCCTGCATAACCCAGCCTGGCACCCTTCCGTGAGGCGAGGCTTTGGGAAGGGGTTAAGAGAAGAGATGTAGGCCTCCACTTCTGAGCAGGTAAATTCAGTTTCTGGAGCAATTGCAAAAGGGACCATGACGGTTTCCATGGTCATTTTATATTTTAGTCCTAAAATGAGGAAGGAAAATTCCAGCAGAACAAACTTTTCATCAGAACCAGTTCTTCTGATGCCTGTTTTCCTACACATAGTTCTGCACAGAGCTCATATCCCAAGTAAACATGATTCAAACCTTGAATTGTGCTTTCCAGGACCAAGGAAACTATTCCATCTCTTTATTTATTTATTAATATTCCTTTTCCTTCATTCATATGTTTACTAGAATTACTTTACTCTAAGAATAAATTCTGTCTCTAACATTTTCAGAAAACTGGACCCTAACAGTATTTTCCCAGACTCCATATATCTTAACCTACTGTATCTGCTTAAATGCCTGGATTTTATTCCATGTACAGCTACACTCAGCTTCAGAATCTCTCCATGCCTCAGTTTGTTCTTCCTTCATTGGTATAATAATATTTGTTCATCTCACTTTACAGGCAGACTGCAAACCTTAGTGCACGTTATTTTTACCCACTACAACTGAATATACTGTAAAACTCTAAAGTGAGTGATACTAGAAGAACTGTACTAAACCAGAAAAAAATAACATTCAATCTCCATTCATTTATAAATCAGAAATAGACAGGGTGTGGTAAATGAAAGGCTTTTAAAGTACTAGAAAAAAGGAGTTGCAGAAGAAGAAAGACGTGTGCTCAGGATTGGTAAATCTTCTGAAAAGGAAGTCAGAAAAGATTAATTTTTAGGGTCAGTAATACCGTACTTGAGAGGAATTGGCTTTCAAAGGTACCCTGCTCTTGTGCCTGTGAGCTGCTCATAGGCCTTCAGAAAGGACATATATCTGAAAAGAGACTACAAAAAGGAGAACTAGGATGAATTAATTTATGTCTTTGTAGCAATTACTGTGAGGAAAGAACTTGTAGAAATGTGATGAAATTTTGGCTTAATGGGAAACAGCAGTAAGGTAGTCAATGCAAAAGACTGCAAGAAAAATCCACTTGATGTAGATAGGTGAGGGACAGGAGCTGTGAGGTGGTTTATTCCTCATGGTAAAGAAATGTCACTTAATGGTGCTAAAGGCGGTAAGGAAATCAAGAGCATATGTCATGAAAGGGTATGTTGCACTAAAGAAAAATATCTACCAGTCATGTAAGTATGTCTTCTTTCAGTTCACAAACAGCATAAGATCCCATATCCACAAATGAAAGTACGGAAATTATACAAACTACAGGAGTGGAACAAAAATACAAACCAACCAAACAAACAAAAAAATCATACTCATTCTCTGCAATTTTTATTGAAATTAAAGGAAGATGAACATCTTCAAGAATGAAACAATATTGCACAAAGTAGCTTATGAGAACAAATTCCTCAAAGCACACATACAAGCACATACACACATGTGGAAAATCACCCTTCACTGAATGTATCGAGTCAGTCTCCAAACTGTGTAAATGTCTCCCGGGGCCTTCCAGTACAGACTGCTGATCGAGTGTGATAGCTGGTGAGTTGGCTATTATTCACATGGAGGTTGGTTCAGAATTAGATTAACAATCTCATTTCCCATGAAACTTGAGGCTGTGTTTTGAGAATTTTCCAAAGACTGAAAGGTACAGCACCTTGTAAATTACTCACATGGGGCTGTATTACCTCCTCTCCTTCCAGATTCACCTTTACTCACACAAGTGTGTTGTGAAGGGCTCAGAGCTAGTTCTTGAGAGTTTTTATTTTCCCATCAGTGTTTATGATTATCACACATAGGAAAGTCCTCCTCCTCTTATCTGCTCTAACTGCAAAGCTCACAAGTTCCCATTTGTGCAAGAGTCTACAAGAGTTCCTTTCAGTAAAATCTCCCATGTTAATAGTACCCCCATATTCAACACAGATTCAAGGCACACAGGTATGTTTTACATCTACTAGAAATGCACCGCTACCAAGGGAAAAATACTTTTCTCTCCACTACTCCCTTAGGCAGCACAGCTTTAAACTGGAACATAGCCCAGACCCTACAGAACAGCAATATCAAAGCAAAACCCAACCAAATCTTGAAGCACGTGCAAAGAAAGATAGGCAACTCATGGACTAGTCACACAAAAAGGAAAGATTGAGGTATTTTTAATATTGTGAGTATTATGCATTTCTTGTGCCACAGTAAATAACGTAGCAGTGTATGAAAAACAACTTGAATGCCAGATGGCAGTGACAACTGCTGCTGATTCAAGGCAAGGCTTTTTCTGAATGATGAAACCATTGGGAAACTACTGCAACTGCAGTAAAGGAAAGGTGCAAGTCTTCAGGGCAAATTTCGTCCAAACTGCAAGTCATCCAGACTTTCAGGAAAACAGTCAACCTATCACAAGCCCAGCTTGGCTAAATGGGAACACATGGCTGAGCTCCAGTGCAAATGATCTTATACAGGAGGTGAAAATGAGGACAGGCAGCAAAGCAAGACCATAGAAACATTGTCTGGGCATGCAGGAATATTATCGGAAAGCCAAAGTTCAGGTAAGATTGGAATTGCCAAAGGACACCAAGGGCAACAAGATGGGCTTCTAGCTGCACAGATGCATAAAAAGAATAATAAAAAAAAAAGTCATTGTGCAGCTAAATGAAGCAGTTGAATTAGTGACAGCAGACACTTAAAAGGATGAGATACCCTGTACTCTTTACCTTGGCCTCCATGGAAGCAATCTCCCAGGTGTCCCCTAACAGAGTCCAAGGAGGAGATGTGCTACCAGCAGTGGATGAGGATTGACATAGAACTTAATCTGGCTACTGCAGCAATAGAAAATAAAAAAATGTTTCTATAAACACATTAGTAACAAAAGGAGAACTAAGGACAATCTCCATCCTTTATTGGATATTGAGGGGGAAACATAGTGACAAAGGATGAGCAAAAGGGTAAGGTACTTAATGCCTTCTTTGCCTCAGTTTTTAATAGAAAGGTCATTGTGCTTAGGGTACCCAGCCACCTGAGCTGGAAGACAGGGACGGGGAGCAGAATGAAGCCCCCATGATCCAAGGGAAAGTGCTTAGCAGCCTGCTACATGAGTTAGATACACACAAGTCTATGGGGCCTGATGGGATCCACCCAAGGGGACTGAGGCACCTGGCAGAAGTGCTCACCAAGCCACTTTCCATCATTTATCAGCAGTCCTGGCTAACCAGGGAGGTCCCAGTTGACTGGAGGTTATCCAATGTGATGCCCATCTACAAAAAAGGCCAGACGATCCAGGGAACTACAGGCCTGTCAATCTGATCTTGGTTCTGGGGAAGGTTATGGAGCAGATCATCTTGAGTGCCATCATGTGGCATGTACAGGATAACTAGGGGATCAGACCCAGTTCAGCATGGGTTTATGATAGGCAGGTGCTGCTTGACTAACCTCATCTCCTTCCATGACAAGGTGACCTGCTTAGTGCTGTGCATTTTGTTTTAGTAAAGCCTTTAACACTGTTTCCCACAGCATTCTTCTGGAGAAACTGGTTGCTCATGGTTTGGATGGGCATACTCTTCACTGGGTAAAAAACTGGCTGGATAGCGAGGCCCAGAGAGTTGTGGGGAATGGAGTTAAATCCAGTTGGCAACTGCTCACAAGTGGTGTTCCCCAGGGCTCAGTTTACAGGCTTGGGGAAGAGTGGCTGGAAAGCTAACTGGTGGAAAAGGACCTGGGGGTGTTGGTCAACAGCCAGCTGAACAGGAGCCGGCAGTAAGGTCAGGTGGCCAAGAAGACCAACAGCATCCTGTCTTGTATCAGAAAGAGTGTGGCCAGCAGGACCAGTGATCATTCCCCTATAATCAGCACTGGTGAGGCCACACCTCAAATTCTGTGTTCAGTTTTGGACCCTTCACTACAAGAAAGACATTGAGGTGTTGGAGTGTGTCCAAAGGGCAACAAAGCTGATGAAGGGTCTACAGCACAAGTCTAATAAGGAGTGGCTGAGGGAGCTGAGGTTGTTTAGTCTGGAGAAGAGGAGGCTGAGAGGAGACCTTATTGCTGTCCACAACTACCTGAAAGGAGGTTGTAGCCAGTAGCAAGTACTTCTTCCAAATAGGAAGTGATGGGATGAAGGGAAATGGCCTCAAGTTGCCCCAGGAGAGGGTTAGATTGGATATTAGGAAAAATTTCTTCACCAAAAGGGTTATCAAGCATTGGAACAGGCTGCCCAAGGAAAAGTTTGAGTCACCATCCCTGGAGGTATTTAAAAGCTGTGTAGGTGTGGTGTTTAGGAACATGGTTTAGTGGTGGCCTTGGCACTGCTAGGTTTATGATTGGACTCGATGATATTAAGGGTCTTTTCTAACCTAAATGATTATATGATTCTTGAGTTATCTTGACCTCTGTGAGTCCCTGGGGCCTTGTAGGAAGCATCCAAGGATGCTTGATCTTTGAAACTTTCTGTGAAAATCTTAGAATTTTGCTCTCTCCAGGAGAAAGTAAAATGTAGCAGTCTTCAAAAAGGGCAAGAAAGAAGATCCAAAGAACTACAAGTATGGTCAGAGGTGGCAATCAAGATGGTGGGGCTGGAGCCCTTGGCCTGCAAGGAGAGGCAACAGGACTGGGGCTGGTTCAGCCAGTAGAAGGGAGAGCTTCAGAAGCACCCAACAGCAGAGGACTGAGGAGATGCAGCCTCACTATTTTCTAAGCTGTTCAGTGGTCATAAACTCAGACGTTCTCACTGGATATTAGGAAACAAAATGTCTCTCTAAGGATAATTAAGCAGTACAACAGATTGCCCAGAGAGGTTGTGCCATGTCTATCATTGGAGGTTTTCAATATCCAACTGGGTGAAGCCCTAAGCAACCTGACCTGAATTCAGTGTTGCTCCTTGGAGCAGGAGGCTGGACTGGAGACTTTCAAGGTTCCTTCCAGCTGGAAGGACTGTGGGAATCTACAGAAACTTAAGGTGGGGCTGAAGTCAAGCCCCACTGGTTTCTGAAGCAGGAATTAAACAAAGTTCTACTTGCACTACTGGTGGAGAGCTCTGTGCCCAGCAGTTTCAGACTTCCTGTCTTTGGCTCCTTTGCTTTTTCTGTCACCACTCTGTAGGGCTTTCTTCTGTCTGCTTAGTTTGGCTGTCCAAAGGAGATCAAGGTTTCACAGAAGTCAGTTAGTGTCATAGATATGAAATAGCAAGTAGCTGTACAGGATGTTAGTAGTGTCAAATTGTTCACATTTAGCACAATGGCATGCTTGAATTTTGACGCTGTGTGAGTGACTTTAAACAAGCAAGAATCTAATACTCTTAATGCATTGGTAGTTCAGCAATAAGAAAAGCAATTTGAGTACAGAGATTAATTCTGCATAGTCGGAGGACAAGGATTGCAACATGATGGACTAAAAGAGTGGTCCATTTAGGCCAACTTCTTGTTTTTAAGATCAGGAAGTAACGTGCTTTAGAGGAAGCTGCAAAAAGGCTAACCTCAGAGGTATTTTCTTCCATTTGCTATAGCTGGAGCTCCCACTAAAGTAAACAGGATGTGTACCTATATAACTTTCCAATCAAGTCTCACTTCAGCAGGGAGTCGTACGAAGTGCAGACTTCTTCATTAAGTCTCACTACATTTCAATCATTTGAGGCTGTTCTTTAAAACAGGGTTCCTAAAATTAAGAAGCTAGATTCACATGTCTGAGTAAGTAAGAAGGCTTTTCAAATGAGATGTGAGAACTTGTGTGATTCCAGTTCTTCTGAAGACTCATCCACAACTATTTATGTATCAAATAGAAATATAGAAGCCTATCCTTCGATACCCAAGTTTGATATTTTTGCTTCGTATCTCCAATACCTGTGATTACAAGGACTCACCAGCACCTGTAAACCCTCTCCTTTTTCAGTATGTGTAGATATTTTACCATCAAATATATCTAACCATTTCAAAATGGTGCTTACTAACACAGCATCTAGTCATCCAACAGTTGAAAACCTAATCCACTGAGACACCAATGTGGAAGCAGATGGGTGATCTTTTATACCAGCTTTTATTTCTTTCTCTTCTCTCTTCTCTCTTCTTCCCTGCATTGACAGTGTGGTAGCCATGCAAGATAAGGTGTGCTGAAGGTAATTTCTTTGTTCATTTATAATTCTTTCTTTTAAAATTTATTCTGATAAAGTCACTACTGCATTGTATGCAATTCCTTAGTCTTTCATATCTTTGCAATTGCCTACCTCACGCTCACTCTTTACCTCCCCCTGTAAAACTCTGCCAGTGTAAATGAGGGTGACTGCAAAGCACTCTTACTTTGAGATGAGAAATGACAGGCTTTAAACTAAGTCTCCCTATTTTCTATCAGTTTGGTGCAGCTTTTTAGAATTCATTTCTAAAGTTAAAAAAAAAAAACACAGAAAAAGGAAAGAAAAGAAAAAAGGTTTCATTTCATTGTGCATTTAAGTGAAATCTTTAAAACCCTTTGCATTATTTTATCACATCAGACTTGTCAAGTCGCACTCATTTGAATGAGTGAGATTTGAAAACTTCTGAGTGTTATATTACATTTTCCATTGATATATGCCGTGAATCTTTATGGCTGCATGAAAATGAAGCCAAAAGTAAGAGGAGACAGCTCACTTCAAATGAGTGAGACTGGATAGGTCTGTCATATGTTATTTCAGGTGCTCAGAGGATAGCAGTTCTAAGCAGAGATGGGTGATGCAGTTGACAGGTTTGCATGGGTTTAGATAAAGAAGGAAAACTTAATCACAGAGACAGAAACAAGAGGGTATGACTCCAATAGAAGAGTTATACCCTTTGAAAACTACCTTGGGACTCATCCCATACTCAAAAGAGGTAGGAATGTCACAGCTGAGAGCCATTCTGGAGGCACTCTTGAGCTCCTGCAATGACACAGCACTCTTCATAGGAGAAAGCAGGCATCACTCACTCGGCAGGTCGTTGTCTCTGGCTGGAAGGGGGGACCCCATAGCCACCCTCTCCCCTGTGCCTGTGCAGTGTCTGCTGTCACAGATGGTTCCAGCAAGAAGATGCCTGTGTGGCGGAGAGACTTTTCACATCTTGCTTGCACGTTTGTTCAAAAGCCAGCCACAGACGGACCCTGTTCCTAATTTTCAAGAATACTTACCCTCCGTTTGTTCATGCAAAAGTTGAATTTATATTCCCATCTCTGTATTTTCAAGTCACCAAACAGGCTTCTAAAAGTTTCTCAGGGACTTTTCAAAGGAGATTTGATTTTCTGTGCCGCTGACGAGAGAAATGCTGGTGAAAGACACCTTTCAGATTTGCGCTGTGGATGCTACTTACTCGTATGTGCCTGCAGGTTGATTTTTTACTTTTTTTTGGCAGAGGGAGCAAGGCACCAACGAGTTCATTACCCTGTACATAGGGTGTTCAGCAATCTTCTAGCAAAAGTTCTAGCAAAAAGACTCATACAAAAGATGCAAAAGGAAGGTGTTTGCATTTAATGGGTTTACTCCTGCAGTGAGTGAACTGGGAACTGATGGCACCGCACAGCCTAAATGCCAGCCGCTTTTGGGGCATCCTGTGATGGAAACCCAGATTTTCCCTTCAGGAGCGCCCAGCCTCTGCTTTCCACCCCCGCGGGCAGTAGAGGGAGATGTTGGCATGCCTTTTGGTAGCAGGTTTGGCTCGGCTGGTTTTTCCCACTTAATGAATTCAGTGTTTGAAATCAAACCACTCTCTAACATGCACTGGTATTAATACACAAGGGTAGATATGTAACGTGAAGAATTTCCACTAAACTTTCTATACAACCACAAATTTTGAGTACTTCTGTGGGATGTTTTTGGAAATTCAGTGCAGCAGAAATGTTGGCTATTACAGCACAATCATCTCAGGAAAGAGTTCATGCACTGAGGCGTTTGTTCAGCCTTTCTGAGGCTGAAAACAAATCAAGTGTGACGATTTTTAGGAAGACAGAATTGAACCTAAAAACGTATTTTTGTTGATTTGGATATGTGACACGCTGTAACCATTTTAAAGGAAGAGAGGCATGGGGATAAGCATTTTTGAGTGATATTAGCATACACTGGATAAACATATGGGCATACTTTGATGCCATGGTTGTGGTGAGATCAAACTTGATCAGTTCGGTCTTGAAAAGCAGCCATAATAAGAAAAAAAAAACCCTCTTATTCAGTTTGGCATACCCAAGGGGCCACAGGACGTGTGTCAATTCTGTGTCAGCCAAGAATTTTCTTTTTGTGTTCAGATTTCATTAGGAGAGAAAGAAAATCTACTGTTTTCATTTACTTTTCTGTTTGGGAAGAATATCTGCTAACTTGGGATGCTGGCACTAGAGCAAGCACTAGCTTCTTGTACTTCTTGTGGTCTGTGAGCCAAGTGAATGTTAGATTTGGGTTTAGACATCAGGTAGAGGGAGATACACAGGGGACCTGGTTCTGTTTTGACTGTAAATAGGTTTCCATGGGAAGGGCTCCACCGACTTGACAGTGAAGGGAAGCGTGAGCAGGGTAACGTGTTCTGGTGGCATATCTCTTCTCCTCAGATGGGGAGAAATGCCTCGTGTTGATAGTTCCCCTTTCCCAGTCACTCTGCAGATCTGCTTACCACTCTGTTAGGCTCAATTAAGGTAAAACATGGACACAAATTACGAAAAAATAAATTGGACAGGTTTTTTTTGGAAATTGTTTTGCTTCCAGAGTTCAAAAGTGATTTTGAAGGCACTTTCCTTAACCTTGTTTCGTTTTGATCTTGCTCACCACTTTTAGGTCTTTGGATTTCCTCTAAGTATAAAAGAGCCAAAAAGATGAGGTATTTCTTTCCACAAAAAGTTATTCAAATGCAAAGCATAGGTACTACCTGAAGATGCTTACAGAGACAACACCTAGCACTGAGGCAAGGGAAACGTGTTATTAAACACCCAGCTCCTTAGGGTGATGGTACTTGAAGCCAAATAAATTATATTTGTGACTTAAATTTCTGGCACTTAGAGGCAGGCGCAAAGCTAGCTTCAGTCAATTTCTCCCTGCTGCTTCTGGCGGTAGGGTGGGCAGCTGCACCAGCCTGGACGGCCTCAGCAGGTGACACACGTGCCATCAGGCCACCGTAGAGGTTTGTCAAAGGCTGCTGCAGGCAGAGCTCCTGCAAGAGCATAAGCACAGCTGGAATGGCAGGCAAAATCCCCTCCCTCCATCCCCCATCCTAAGTCATGCTGATCGATGTTTCTGGAAAATGGTGTTTCTATGGACTTTTGAAGCACGAGAGTTGTGTTTTTCACATTCTGGTATTTCACTGATAAGTACTGCAGGTCTAATTGTTTTTCCGTTTTGTCAATACAAAACTGCAGCAGCTCATCCAAAACACGTGGAGTTCCTCCAAACTTAATTGTGGTGCAGGTAAAAGCTGTGGTAGGCCCTGAATCCCACGCAGGAAAAAGAATTTGGTTTTTACTCTCCCATACCGCAAAGTTTGGTGACAACCTGCTGCACACAGCGTGCAGGAGGTAACGTCACGTGACACAACTAGTAATGTCTAAAAGAAATGTGAGGGATACAGCTTTCAGATTCTTAAAAAAAAGTATCTAAAAAATAGAAAAATAGAAGCACTGAAAGAAAAAAAAAAAAAAGCCACAGTTGTAATGAGAAAATTCTCTGCATTTCCTGGACCATGTTTTTAAGTGGAAAAAGTGTAATCAGATAACTTTGGGGTAAACTTAGCATCACATATAGCATTAATTTTAATGAAAGCTTTTTATTTATTTTCTCTTTTGAATAATAATGTACAATCAAATTTAAATTGTAAATAGTATCCAGATACCACTAGTTTCCTGGCTCAAATTCTTCAGCACATATGGCAGAAGCATAAGCTTGTGCCAGTCTGCCTACTTTGGGTAATTTTGCATGCAAATAGTTTAGTCCCTATACTGAGGTGCTAGAATGTGTTTAGTACACTTGAAAATATTTGCATTGCAAAAGGAGAGCTAATCTCCTGAGGAAAATCAAATTGATATTTTGTATTAAGGGACTACTTTGGACATTGTGTGGAACTGCTATATGGAAAATTTTGTTTACAGTACAGCTAGAATTTTTAATTGACCTTCATAAGAGAAGGACCCACTACTGCTTTGCCAAATTCATAAGCTGTTGGAAGTCTCTGGCTGTCTTTCACCGCAATGCTCCTTTGCTACTCCTGAATCTTTTCTCTGATAATTTCATCACTTTGATAAAGCTATTCCCCATAAACAGGTTTAGCAGTGATTGCAATGTTTAATAAATACTCAGGAGGCAGGTTGGTTGGAAAGAAACAGCACTTATTAACGGCATGAATAATTAGCACAGCTGGGTCTGCTCTAGCTTCTGGAAATGTCTATTTCACATTGGACATGCTCAGAGACTCAAATCTTGGCCGCTTCATGGCCTTGCTTCCCATCCATAGCAATGCTAATATATCCATTCCCATACCAGTAAGCTGATACTCAGACTTACATTTCCAACCTTCCCCTGCCATGCACACACACACCTCTTTTATTAATTTAAATTAATCTCTGACAACATTCACCTTTGAAAAAGTATGTAACTGGTGAGTATAGCATCTAATACAGTGCTGGTTCATTTAGTTACTCTACGCTGTTTGCATCCTGTCCCTGTTGTATCTGGCTGGTGCTCTTGCAACACGGGACCAACTGATTATGTTAAAACTCAGCTGGTATTACCTGGACACGGCGACAGTGGTGATGCTGGAGTTAGCAGTGACTCAATACTCAATGCTTCCTCTGACACCACTCTCTCATGACACTGGAGACAGACCTGGATTCCCGTGTGTTTCGAGTCCCACAAACTGCATGCTGTTTGTCAAGATGGCTTTTGAAAGCTGTTTTTTCTTAAAGTGTAGCTGCAAGTTCAGCCACATTTCTATGGTTTCAGCAACGTGTAGGGTAGTGGAACATTAAAATATTTTTGCATTGTTTTGTGGGGCAGGGAAGCTTTGGAATTATTTCCAGTTAGTTTATATAATTACATTACTCATGTGGCTATTGTACTTAGAGAAAAGCTGATGAAGTCACAAGTAAGCTTTTTTTTTTTTTTTTTTTTCTTTTTTTCTTTTTTTCTTTTCAGTCTGAGCACAGATTTTTATGGCCCTGTTTGCTGATCCACATGCAAATACAGCTGGCTGTCTCTGCTGCAGGAAAAGCTCATCTGGGGCCTAACTGAATACTGCCTTATACAGCTGCCATAAACACTCAAGAAGAAAGGTGTAAGCGCCTTGGGAAATTACTGAAGCAGTAGCCCTTGATGTGGCGGATAGCCTGGGTCAGAGCAGAAGGGTAAGAGACTGCAGTCAGCTGTGCTGCAGGGTAGGGGACTTGTGGGTCTTTTGCAAGGGAGCTGTAAGCTGGAGCAGAATTCCTCTGCGGTGACCAAGGCTGTCCTGCCTTTTATTTTTTTTCCTGAGGATGTACTGATAAGGCAACTAATTTGTTAAATCTTAATAATTTTAAAATGGCTGTTGTAAATGTCTGTCTAATACCAGGTGAAGTAAATTTTCCAGCCAGTCCCACGAGGGCCTGTTCACTTTCAACATATGGAGAAAGAATTTAATCTGAACACAAAATTCATGTAGATGCACTCTGTACTGTGCATGGAGTATTTCAATTGTTGCTTTTATTTAATTTGAATTAGCAATTACGTTATCTTTTTTTAGTGTATGTCTAATAGATATAATGCCTGCTAGACTTCTTTAAATTCAGAGATTTCCATTATCTTTATAAGGAACTTCCATAGGTTTTCCTATTCTGTATTATTCACAATCCAGATTAAATCACCATTCATTACAATGTCAGAACCATGTAATCTTTCAAAAATTTGTGAAATTACTCTATGAAATACCCCCAGTACACAACTAATATCAAATGGCAATTTATGGTTCTTCAAACCTTCAAATGATATTTCTGAAGTCATCTAACTTACCTCATCTAATTTGCCAAAAGGCAAACCTTACATACAAAATTACAGATATGATTATTTATGACATATTAACAGTTGGCTCATATTTTTTTCATTGAATAATACTTAGATATTTGTTTTGATACCATTTTCTGGGAGGGTGTCAAGCTTTTTAAACTCTGGTGAGGCAGGCTGTTTGGAAGGAAAACTTTCTAGTAACTACCTGATGCTCTTCGGCTGTGCAATGTTAAGGCTTCAGAACACTTCTGCATGAGTTTGGACGTACTCAGAGGCCTTTCTCCTTCTATTTGTATAATAGGTCTGAATAATTTGGCAAGAACCCTGTAATGCTGTGAGTGAGAACATCACTTCTGTTGCTATCTCATTCTCAGAGCCTTTCTTGCAGGGTACTGTACTACCAGTGAAACAGCTGCTATCTCACATTACCATTTTTTTAATACTAATTTCTACTTATGTATTACTATGTGTAGGTGAGTTTGGGGAGGGAGAAGGAGTACGGTTGGTTTAAAATTGCCATGTGTACTTGTGTGGTAGAAGAAGCCACTGGGCAATTGCAGGGCTCCTTGCCCTCAGCAAGACTTTGGAGTTGGGTTCCATTTCCAGGTACTGACAAAGGATTTGAATACCAATGATTCAGTTCAAGGTGTTGATCATTCTTTAACTTGAATTTTGATGTTGGATGTTAGAAGAAAAAAACTGAATTCTGTATTAGCCAGCAAGCATCCCCTTCTCAATACCAGGAGCACAGCTAACCACATGCTTTGTAGCTTTATTAAACTATCAGTAAGTCTCTAGGTAACATCCACAATTAAAGAGCCAGTAGTGTTCTGAATTAAAATAATGGTGATAGCAATTGAAGCAGTTCAAATAGTCTTAGAGCTACGTGTAAGGATGACTGCAGGCTCAGGCTCCTGCTCTACTCACATTTCAATAATTTTCTTCCAGCCATAAGGCAAGTGTTTAATATTTCTGATGAAAGCTGAGATTCCAGAGTACGATTATTCAGCAAGTTAAAAAAAATTAAAAAAAAATCTATTTGAGCAGCTGCATAATGATATTATAGGTCTTTGTACAAACACATCTGTTAGCATAGACACTTCCATAGGAACATTACCTCATCATTAGTATATTCAATCCCATACTAATAATATGATACCTATCTGTACAGCAAGGTGCCAAACCAACTACAAAGACAGTTTGATGAGAAGCAGTGGTTGTTGATTTGTGAGCACTCAAATCCTCTCCCTGATTTGCAGGGGACCAGCTGGTAAGAATCTGAACTGAATCAAATAACGTGCACTTTGGTGCACGCCATCAGCTGTGCTGCTTTTTGTTCTTCCATTATGTCAAATCAAGGGAAGCACAGTCAGACAGTCTCGGTATGGATGTGGGGTCTCTTCCTGGTCTCACAGTATCTTTTTCTGTCGCTGTAACCTAGTTTCCCAATTATATCCCATCTATGAAATAGCCTATGACCTGTTTTGCAGAAGGATTGTGAGACTTGCTTATTTACATTTGTAGAACACTTTAAAGATCAAACAACAACAACAGCAGCAAAACAATCGAAGACTTTTCTGAAGGAAAGCAGGAGACTCTGATCCAAGCCCCATGCCCCAGTTCATTTGCTCTGATTTTCACCCACATCCCTTTATATGGCTTCAGCACTTCCTGTTGTGAGGGGCAAACCTCCAAAGGTGTTTAGCCAGCTGGAACTGCCAGCCTAGGGAACAAAGGTAAAAATGGGGCCAGGCGAATTCACAGCTTCAATGTTTCCACAAGTACAGTCCCATAAAGGTTTTACAAAGACTTTCTCTTTTGAAATATATTATGAACCACCACAAGGTGATGGGAGGAGAAATAAGGTAATTAGAAGAGCTAGTGAGGAGTGAGGATGGGAAGGGTGGAAGAGGAGCAGAAGACTGTGTGATAGTGTGTGTAAGCATCTGCTCCTCTCTTCCTGACTCCCTCTAACCCCAGTGACTGCTGCCTCTCTTAGCAGGGAATACACAGCTCAAAATTAAAATGAGATGAGCTAGATAGATAGTCACACAAAGCAGCAGGCAATGCGGTCTCTATTTTAGCAACCCATACTGTTGTCCACTGTGCCTACACGTTTCTCATCTCAAATAAGTGATACCAGATGGGATTGTAATAACTCCCATTGTTACGGAACAGTCCCGCTACTTTTGGGAAGTGCTGTCTGAGAGACCGGCATCCTCTGAGCATCCAGGCTGGCGAAAAACACTGCTTGCCTTCCACTGCCTTTTGCAGTATTTTATCGCTCCTTGTCTGCCGTAGCTCACATCTGCCTGCTGTGGGATTCTGTTTCAACAGATAGGCAGTGACAGGTACTGTATGTGGGCCAACAGGAACTTATTATAAAGACAGAACAATAAGGAAGGTCTGACTTAGCGTGTTTGTGAAACTCCTGTCTGTTAGCAATTCACTTCCTTTGAAAAAAACAGAAACGGAGCCTCTGCTGCCTGAGGGATGCTGGCACATCAATCAATCCATTAGGTAAGTAAATAAAGCAGTATCTGAAGAATAAATCATTTCTGAAATCCAGCAACAAAATCTTCAAATATATAAATTACCAGAATGAAATGACTCATGAACAATTTGGAGGCTGCAGTGTATGTTCAAACGTGGAGGGGAAGAAAAAAAAAAAAGGAAAAGAACAGCAGGGCTAACTGTGAAACGTTCATCTCTCTTTGATCCTCCAAATCTTTCTTTTACTCCTTCTCATTCACACCCTATTGTGAGAACAAAAAAGAAAAAAAAGAAAAAAAA
>VXBL01008147.1:308169-353222 GCA_013400195.1 Aramus guarauna
AAGAAGAAAAAGAGGAAGAAAAAACCCCAAAACCTGCACCCCATTTCCTCTAGCACAGAGGGTGGGCAAAACAGCTGCCTCCACAGCTGATGCCACCATTAATTCCCGGTGCTTGCTCCACTAACCCGAAAGCAGAGGAGCCCCTGGAAGGCACAGCACACAGCTCTGCAAGCAAAGCGCCCAGCTCTCCTGGAGGTGCAGCATGCTGCCTCCTCACCAGCAGACACAATAGGTGTATGAAATCAGGCCTTCTGAATAATTCATCCCTTATTTTGGGGAAAAAAAACCCAAAGAAATAATACATTTGCTGGTAGATAAGTGCACAGCAGGTCTTTTTAAGGAGGGCAGCAAATTTAGAGTTGGAGCTTTTTATTTCCATATACTAATCATTTATTTGGGGGGTGGGGGGGAGAGAGAGAAACCTAACAGTGTTGACAACTTCAGTAGGTATGTTTTGTGTGCTGAAAGCCTTGGATGAACCCTTTCAATTCATTATTATGGTTATGAATTAGGGTTGTGAATCTTGCGGCATGCTTTTCAACTGGACTGTGCATTCATAGTCCCTACGAANGTAAGTAAATAAAGCAGTATCTGAAGAATAAATCATTTCTGAAATCCAGCAACAAAATCTTCAAATATATAAATTACCAGAATGAAATGACTCATGAACAATTTGGAGGCTGCAGTGTATGTTCAAACGTGGAGGGGAAGAAAAAAAAAAAAGGAAAAGAACAGCAGGGCTAACTGTGAAACGTTCATCTCTCTTTGATCCTCCAAATCTTTCTTTTACTCCTTCTCATTCACACCCTATTGTGAGAACAAAAAAGAAAAAAAGAAAAAAAAAAAAAGAAAAAAAAAAAAAAAAAAGAAGAAAAAGAGGAAGAAAAAACCCCAAAACCTGCACCAAATTTCCTCTAGCACAGAGGGTGGGCAAAACAGCTGCCTCCACAGCTGATGCCACCATTAATTCCCGGTGCTTGCTCCACTAACCCGAAAGCAGAGGAGCCCCTGGAAGGCACAGCACACAGCTCTGCAAGCAAAGCGCCCAGCTCTCCTGGAGGTGCAGCATGCTGCCTCCTCACCAGCAGACACAATAGGTGTATGAAATCAGGCCTTCTGAATAATTCATCCCTTATTTTGGGGAAAAAAAACCCAAAGAAATAATACATTTGCTGGTAGATAAGTGCACAGCAGGTCTTTTTAAGGAGGGCAGCAAATTTAGAGTTGGAGCTTTTTATTTCCATATACTAATCATTTATTTGGGGGGTGGGGGGGAGAGAGAGAAACCTAACAGTGTTGACAACTTCAGTAGGTATGTTTTGTGTGCTGAAAGCCTTGGATGAACCCTTTCAATTCATTATTATGGTTATGAATTAGGGTTGTGAATCTTGCGGCATGCTTTTCAACTGGACTGTGCATTCATAGTCCCTACGAAGAGGTTCAAAGACCACCTACCTGAGACTGTGGGCTTGTAGCAAGATGAGATAGTTCTCAGGGAGGCAATGTACTTAAACTGAATGTGATTGCCTACTACAAAGCAATGAGTTGAACAGAAGCCTAAAACTGAGTCTTTCATTGATATTCGAATATTCTGGAGCCAAGACTTTTGTGGATTGGACTCTGAATTGTTTTAGTGTCACTTAAATACCCACTAATTTAACACCAGTTAATTGGAAATAAAAACACCCCCAACTGTGTTGAACTGCCATCCTATTTATGCAAAATAGCTCCAAATCTTAATACTAACTATGCTAAGCAATGCCACTGGGATGAAACTGGTGATGAATGTGCATAGCTTTTTTTTTTTTTTTTAATATACTATGAGGCAGTCTAGCCAATTTTTTTTAATTACTATTACGACTTTAACATCACAAAGTTATTTCCATAGAACAGTCACTGGAGGGGAAAGTTATATTCCTGTAACAACTTTGAAGCAAAAAGTCTTTGTGGATAACCATTTCCAATTCACTCTGTGCTCTGCCAAGATTTAAACAGTGCCTCTTTACCACCTTGTAGTTATGTACCTTCCTTTGCAATTTGCCAGAGGAGTGTGTTCTTGTATATTTGGTTTGTTTACAAGCTGACTTGCAGGTTAACCACAAAGCTCATGTTTAGGACAGAGGTGGCATTCAGTGGATAAGGAGAGAAGGTACAAGTGCTGCTATCTTCTGTGCCTATCCCTGACAATGAGCTGCTGAAACATTTAATGGAAATATTCTCCATTTATCCATGCCTTACTTTGCCCATGAAGGAAAAAAGTGCTATAATCCATAAGTATGTGATCTGATTGAAGAGAGACATTAAAGTTTAGCATGAACCTAACTGCTGTATCTGGTCAGCAACGAGCCAGCATTGTGGGCAGCTCTGGGTAGAGCACTGGGAGATGGAGTGCTTTGTGATTCTTGACCAAAAGTGAGATGAACCGAAACCTCAGATCTCAAAAAAACCCCTGACATCTGAGTCAATGTGCAGTTGGGAACCTTAATAATGAAACACACCTTGAGCTTTCAGAATGGCCAGAAATATTTGAGAGGAAAGATAGGAAGTGTTAAGTGTTGCTTATTCCGATACCTCACTGACCCATTTTACATAAAAGAAAATTGATTTTGATGTTCTAGCAAACAAATGTCACCATCCAGGAGGCATGTCTTCAGCATCTCTGGTTAAAATATGACTATTCTACACTCTCCAGAGACTGGGTTGGTGCTCACTGCAGCCACTGTTGAATGCTGAAAAGTGCACTAGGTTGATATCTTCTGTACCCTGAGGAAATGGTCCCATTTTTTCCAAGATTCCCATGAAAGAAGAGAATCAAAGTCTGAAATTACTTAAAAAATCAATTCTGGGCATCAATGACCAAGGCTGATCCTCTTCTGCTATAGTGTATTTATAGGTACATCTGGATATTTAGAAAGAACATGAGAGGTGCCAGAGCCCTGGGAATTCTCAAACACAGAGAAACAGAGGGATGAATCAATACAGAAAATAATCAATATTTATTGTTGCATCTCAAATAGTCACTTTTTATGTTTTCCTCTCTGCCTTCCTCTTGTTTTCTCTAGCCAGGTAGTCACATCTTGACCTTTTTCCAAGCTGAAGCCAGGTGCAATTGTTAATGTATAAACAACTATACCGTTCCTAATTCTTAACCAGCAAACTAGCTAATTTTTGTATGGGTTTATTAATTTATTTGTGTATTTGTTTGTTTGTTTAAGATATGCACAGATCTGTCCATGAGGCTGAGAACAAAGAATTACAGGATGCTTTCCTGTAAACCAGATTTTTAATAGTTATAGAAATTGTGGGCTACCAAACCACCACAATACCTTTAGGACCAGCTTCTTTCACAGACAGAATATGCATATTGAGGCCATTGTCAACAGATGTCTATTCGACCAGTTCTTAAAACACAGTATATTTTACAACTTCTGTATGTACCCAGTTTGTGTCATGTCTTCATATTTAAGAAAGCTTTTCCTGATATTCCGTGTTAATTTGCAAACACACAAATCTGATACCCCAGTAGCTACAGAAAGCAACTGATGACAGCCTCCATTGTAAAACCATTTATGTACTGAAAGATTGTCACTGTATCTCAGCTTCCTCTCAGGTTTGCAAACTAAATGCAACAAATTTCTTCAGCATCTTCCCTTGCCTCTCATTCCAGTTACCTTTCTTTGGACACTCACCACATCATCTCTTTTTTTCTGGTCAAAAAATTCTGGCTTCACTTAACCACTACTGTTACCCTTCATTGGGTTCATTTTATACAAAGATGTCACACTGGAATCAAACAAGATAAATTATATCAGCATGATCTTGGATAACAGTAAACATGACCAAAATGTTTATTGTTTTAAAATATTAGTACTAGAAGCCCAGCATTTCAGTTAGGAGTAGAGTATATAGGCATGTAAGGGATTTTAAAATATGTGCCGGAGATTTTCATATTTCATCAAGAAAAAAAATTTAATCTTCAATTTCTAATGGTCTGTTAAATACAATACTGGCTATTGCAGACATTTTAGATAGCTGCAACAGTGGAACTTTGGGGAAGGAATACCTGGAGACCACTGCTTTGAAATGAATCTCAAACTCTCTTTCCTAGAGGCAAGGAATATTTTAGAAAATGTTACTTCAGAGAAGGCAGGATTGAATGAGGTTCAGCTACAGAATTTCTCCTTCCTAAAATGCTTTATATCTGCTTATCCAAATGCTAACATTGGTCTTATGTTGCAAGTCTGTCACAACCAGAAGGACCATGATATAACTTGCAAGATGTATTAGCACTTCACACTAACTGCAGTGAAAATGTTCAACCAAAGGCTGTCATAGCTGTGCTGTGTTTGTTCTCCAGCTCCTCTTGCCAAATGTGGATGACCTAATCTGCCTGTGCTCAGTTTAGCTTCCAGTTTCAGACTTCCCAGAATTTATGCAGGAGAAAAATTCCCAATAAGAGTCTGTGCTGATGTGTGGTCATGAGGTCTTATGAAAACATGATTCCCAGAAAAGGACAAATGTGTTATTTCATAGTAACCCACAGATACAAGTGTATTTGTGGTGCTATGACTCCTGGAGTATCTACTCAAACTGTACTGCTGTACTGTTTGATTGTTTGTTGTGACCATGACAAATATGACATCATATTTCTGCAGAGCTTGGCATGTCAGCTCAGTGACATAGTTGCACCATCATGGGTTAAGTGACAATGGATTCACACACCCTATATTGAATATGCAATAGAAATATATCATACAGTTTATCCTCTACATTGTTGTCATTCCTTCTGTGTGGAGAATTTACAATTTTTTAGAGGAAGTTCTCTTAACTGCCAGTTACATTTTCCTTTTGTAGCAGCCCCTAATTCATAGTGTCATACCACAGTAATGACTTCATTTTCAGGTTGGAGTATGTCTGTAGAGATCTTGAGAAGATACGGTAATGCTACTTGCTCTCATTCAACCACTTTCTTTGTGATAGAGAAAATCTTAGTGACTTACTATAACACAATTACAAGATTGCCATTCAGGTGTATTTCCCATTTTATAACTGCCATTTTAAAATGCATTTAATAATTAGCAGCAATAAACTCGAACTGGCATGGAAGCAAATCTTGGAGCAACCACCACACAGCAGGTTTACTTCTGCACACCCACACCCCATCAGTGAAAATTACTTCAGTGCTTATCTTATAATTGCTGCATTTAATGTTGTTTATATTGTTTGGAACACTTTCTGACTGACTACTTTTAACCACTGAATTTGTGTATAGAACAGCAAACATTACTCTTTTGCTCAATAAAGTTCAGTTTATAGCGAATTGTTTGTAGTTATAAATGGAGGCTGATATAGCTGATAGGCATTTATCTCTTGCCAAGTTCATGCTTTGGAGATACTCTATATGGATAATAAAAAGCACTAATGAAGATACTTTTTTCACTGCTCTTGGTCTTCCTGACTATAGTAAGTTCTCATGCCCCTTCTGTACAGCAAGACAGTAAAAATGTAACACATTCTCTTTCAGATGGACATATAAATATCTGTGCTAAATAATCCCCACTCTAATACCACCAACAGTTAGTCCCTTCACTCTGGTAAAAGTGATATATTTGGCCCCAAAGTCAGTATTTTTGCTATCCCTGTTTGCAAGCACAATACAGTCACAGTTTTCCTAGATATAACAGGCTGTCACAAAGAGGCAACTTTTGTAAAATCTCAGCACAGAAGACTAGAAATATTATTAATGTAAAAAAATGCCTTCATCACTTAGATATCTACTGCAATACAACCACATGTATTAAAGGACACTCTGCACCTTTATAAACCATAGTAAAGCTGAACAAACACCACCCCCCACGCCCCCCCCAAGAATTAAACAGATGGAATTGATTTTATACCACTCTGTCTAGCAAGTATAAGAAAGATTTCTGCACAATTCTCCCTTCATAAGCTATGTATGCAGGTTTTTTTATACCTCTGTCACTGAGAAATCAGCAGTACAGAATTTCTATTTCTGGTGCTGAATTGTGTAGTTGCATTTTTTTAATCCATGCTGTCTCAAGAAGATAATTACTACTGAATCAACAAATGCTACCCAATGGAGACTGGTGATAAACTCTTGGGAAATGATGTAGCTCCTCACTTATTTGCAAAATAAAAATTGATTGTTGAGTGGATGGAACAAGACTGTCTGATTTTCTCTTAATTACTTCACATAAATGATCAGGTAGAGTTTTATTTTCTTTGAAAATGCCACTGTAAATTCTTGTTCACCCAAGAGTAGGATGAAAGGAAATGGAGTTATAGGATGTCCATCTTCAGCTAATGGAGACAAATCAATGTGTAGGGCATGGGGCAGAGGGAGGAAAGGGGAATCATTCTTCCGCCCTCAACCATGAATTCAAGCTTCCATGACATCTTACTTTTTGTATATAGAGTTATCACTTAATATGTGCACTACACTCCTATTCAGAAGGTGTAACAGATATTGCAATAGACACAGTGTAAACATAAAAAGGCATGGCCTCTACCTTGAAAAGCATTGCTTGCTGCTCTTAATGCTTTTCTGCCAATGTAGAGAAATAGAGAAATTATCACTGTGTAAGAGACATTACAACAGACACAGTATGCTCTGGAGAGGACAGATTGAAGAGCACTGTATTTTTCCCAGCGGAGTGTGATGTCTAAATTCAAGGCTTTTTGGCAAGGTCTGGGAAGGGGTGTTTTGTTTTGGACAATTCCCTTATGAATAGCATAATACAGAAATGCTATGTGCTATAGAGAAAATGATGTAATATTATTGAACACTGGGATCATCAGGGCAAAGCACACTGGCTTATACCTTTTAACTGAGGTTAAAGTATATCCCTTCAAATTTCATCATTTCAGCAAAATAATAGTAATCTGGAAAGTGCATTTTAGAGAGAAAAGAACAATAAGGAGAGGGATGAGGCTACCATTTACATGATAGCTTGTGTGATGCCATAAATTTGTACATAATCATCCACAATAGCAACAAGCTTACTGTTCGGTAGGGACTGATCCAGCAGTCTTCAAAGGAGAACATTTAAATAAAGAGGAAGGCATATTTCCTAGATCCTCAACAGAGTTTTATATCCTTTGTAGGGACCTGAGAAACTTATATTAATATCTGTGGCAATAAATCTACTGATAAGGAATAATCTGGTTGACAATCCAGCTATTCTCTTGTACCTTGTAAAAAAAGCCTCTTTTTTTTTTTTCTTTTTTTTTTTTTCTTTTTTTTTCTTTCTTTTTTTTTTCCCCTCCTTGTCCATAGATTTGGGCTTACAACACTGTGGCAAGCTCAAGGCAAATTTAATAACTAGGTGCTCTTGGCAGCTATGTTAGGACAATTCATTCCATCATGCAATGCAGCTTCCTGAAATATATGCCTGTACTATGAATCATACCACACATATAATTTCTAAGACACAGAGAGAGAAAGACCAGTACTCTACCAAAAGCTTTAAAACTTGCAACATTCTTAAAAGTGAGTAACAGCCTAAAGATAAATGCAAACCATCAGGACTGCAAATTCAGTCCTGATGTAAACAAATCTAAAGCCACTTTTTTTAAGGTAAACTAAAAAAATTTGAAACCAATTTTTGTAAAAAATTCCATTACTACAAGAGCTTTAGAAGTCTTCCAACTTTCTGAAGTGCTTCATGAAATATGTTTTGAAAAATATTAAGCTTTAAAATAAGTGGTCATCTGCTTTCTTTGTCACTGAGTACAGTCCAAGACTTGATATTTAAGCAGTCATGTTGATTTCAATTTATTTCTCCATTTCAGTTCTGACAAGCCACTCCTCAGTTTCCCTTTGTTTCTGAACTTTTGTAGCTTGAAGAAAGTGTGGAGTACAGCATGCAAATTTCATTGTCATCATCTTGATATAGTCTCCATTATTACTATAAACACCTTGTAGATTCCTAAGGTTGGCAGTTTTAAAATGTATCAAAATGGAAAAAATAAACCAAAACCAAATGAAAAACATCCCTACAGCAGCTTCATCCCCTGAAGGTTCTGAGTGAGATTTTCTATATTGCACTCAGTGAAAATAATTAATGGAAGATAAAAAAGAAAACTAGAGTCTGAAATGTTCAATATTGCCCAAAAAAGGGAAAGTTTTGAAGCTATATTATTTTTATGTATGTAGATTAAAAAAAAAAAAATTACTTAAGAAAAAACAGTTTAGTTTGATATAAGATTTATGTTCTGAACATTTCAAATTGGAGAAAAATAGTAACAGAAAAAAAGGTAAATCTTGCTTTCAGACCAAGACTTTTGATCTATTACCGAGAAGATTAAAGGCTTTTGGTCTAGTACTCTGCAGGACAATATAAACACACCCACATATGGTCATCTTTCTCGTACCTCCTCACAACTTCTGTCATGATTTCTTGCTACCTGTAAGGCAATGGGAGTAAAAATGCTTAATTCAATGTGAAAACTTCATGGGCTACAGAATACCGCTTAGCATTAGTAAACCAGCCTATCCTGACTAGTTGTCTGTCAATCCTAAAGATGCATGACAACATCACAGAACATGGCAGAACATTTTTCATTATTTCTACTGCGACTACATCCATACCTCTTACACATCAGCAACTCCCAGTGCTGAGCTAACGAAGATCAGTGAAGATCTCATCTTCACAAGAAATATGCCATTCCCCTGCCCTGATCCCTCTGCAGCTTTCAAATGTTCCTCTGCTGACCACTGCTCTTCTGTCACACCTTTGTCCATGTAGGTCATTGATATCGCTGTATAAACTGTATTTCTGTGGTAAACGCCTTCAGACCAGAGGTACAGTAGAAGACAACAACTCAATCTTTCTCAAACTTATCACCAAAAGTAATCATGCCAGTAAAAGAAGACCTATCTGGACTGCCCACATCATTCTTCCTAGACAGATTCTCTTTTTATATTCTTTGGTCAAAAGACAGCATCAAAGAGAAAGAACATTGTAAAGAGACTGCAAGTTCAATTCAGCTTCCTCTCAAAGTATTTGGTGCACATGTACTTTTAAATTAATTAGTACTTTAATGGGCAGGATTAAAATGTTCCAAGAGGTGCATCCCAAGATTAACTTCTGCCAGTTTGTGGAAATCATGTGTCTTTCTATTGATTTATAGAAATTTATGCTGGAGGAATTTCATATAATTTTGTTTCTCATCTTGTAAATAACACATCTTAGAATTTCAAGCTCAGGAAGAACAAATCCTTGTTTTCTCAAGATGTGAGTGAATAAAGAAAATAAGGATAAACAGAAATAGAGTTTGAAAACCATCTTCATCTACCAATCTTTATTCTTTCCCACAACTCTACTTATAGTTTTCTATACCTTACCTTACAAGTCACTTTACCCACCCACTCTTTCTCCATTAATAAATTGGATGAAATGTACAGGCAAACCTGGGCTTCCATTTTAATCAAACCTTGACCTTGTTATTCAGGATATGCTCCTGTACATATCAGTTGGGATTTGTGAATAAATAAAACCAGTCTGGTAAATTCTGTGCATGCAATGTACAAATTCTGTGTATGGAAATGGTAAATGTCCTAGGGCCTTTTTTCCCCCTCTTCTTGTGTTCTTCCACGATGGCAGACCAACTATTCCTTCCTGTCAGGTGCTTCCCTGTGGGAGGCAGAGTATTCTAGTATTCCATACTCCAGGTTTGGAATGAGTTTTACCCACAGACACTGGAGCATTTGGATCCCTTGATGACACATGAGCTATGCAGAGAGTGTCCAGCCCAGAAAATTTCTCCCTTTTATGCATCTAAGTGTATTTGCAAATGCCCTATGGAAGCAAAGAAACTCCAAATATTACACTGTTCACTGTAAAAATACAGACTTCAAG
This sequence comes from Aramus guarauna, assembly GCA_013400195.1. Lineage (NCBI taxonomy): Eukaryota > Metazoa > Chordata > Aves > Gruiformes > Aramidae > Aramus > Aramus guarauna. The sequence continues at coordinate 318,051 of VXBL01008147.1, forward strand.
AGTCAAATTACACCAGTTTTCCATTCCGTGTATCCCTGTGTGAGGTTTGAAGGCATGTAAAAGCAAAATTCATACAGCCCTTCTCACCAGTCAGTTCAGGCACAGCTTCAGGAAATAAGAGGCAGGGAGGACTTTGTCAGATGATCTCTGCACAGTCAGTGTTGCTATCCAACTTGGCACAGAATCAGAGTAGAGAAAGCTGGGAGGAGAGACATGGGTTATCCCAAGGTAAACTGAGAATTCAACCAGTTCAACCAAAATCATCCCAATCACAGTCTTGTATCACAATAATCCACTTGGATTTAATTCCATGTTCAACCATCATGGCCACTTCCAGCAGCTGCAGCAGATCAAGGCTGTGGACATCTCCCCTTCCCCCCCCATCTTCCTTCCACAGGTATCCAGGGAGGACAGCTCCAGTCCCTTCCCCAGCAGCCGGAGCACAGACAGGGATGGGAGGGTCGCCGGGAAAGATGTTGCAGCCACCCTGCTGCTGCCTACCTGCTCATCCCATCCCTTGGCAGGAGAAAGGGCTTCCAGTGCAATCAATGGCAAGAATCCCATGAATCCACTGGGAGGAGGCCCAAACAAAATGCAGATTTCCTGTGCTTAAGACTGCCTCAGCAGAAGGTACAGAGCTGTCTGTGAAAATAATCCATAATGGGGGGTATGCTGAAATGAAATCCAAGTGGATTATGCTGCTTTGGGTGGGAGAAGGTGGACAATTTTTTTAATTATTATTTGCTCAGGTAGCTGATGGCATACGAAATCCAGGGGAGAACAGAGATAATTTTTACAGATCATTAGGATTAACATGTTGAGCATTAATGTGGTTATCAGATTTCTCCACTTTTACCTGGAATTCTCCCTAGCAAGTTGGGTTTGTATTTTGTGGTTCGGGTTTTTTAGGAGAAAATAACACCAACCCTTCACTGACTGGCTTGCCATGCATCTCCAAAGATTTTTAATCTATGTATAACAATTCTTAAATCACCATGACATTTACAATAAATATCAAGTGGTTTACTATTTAAGAATTTAATTGGCACAGTATATTAACAGCACTATTGTCACAGTGCTGCTTAAGAGTTGCCCAGCATTAAAAAACAAACCGAACCTGAGTTACAGTAGTACCCTTTCTTACTTTCCTTTAGCATAAATGTACTATACAAAACATGAATGAATGAATAAATGAATGAATGAATGAATGAACAAAAAAAAAGAATAAATAAGTAAATAAACCCAACTCTTTTATTTTGCAGACTACCCATGTATTAGAGTTGATTCAGCTTTACTAAACTCAGACATTTTTTCAATCTGGACATTTTCCAATGTATGCTATGCATTTTTCCCCAAAGACAATCCTCCCCAAAAGAAAATACCTCCTCCTCTTCACAAACTTTTTCACTCTTTCAGAGCTTCTTATTGTTCCATTTTCATTGCTATTTAGGGTTAAAGCTCATTAAAATATTATGAAGCTCACAGCATAATTATGTGGCAGCACTTGCCAATGAATAACATCTGCAGCAATGTGTATGTGTATTTATATTACAGTAAACTTAAACCCACTCATTTATTTTTTCTGCATTGCCTCTGTTTTAAATTCTTTGTCCCAAGTAAAGCACTAGGCAAATGTGTAAACTACACAGGCTACAGTGCAGCCATTGTCATTTGAGTATAGCACCAAATATAATTTCTTCATTAGACCTAGGTTCATGCCAGGGTAAACTATTCTGTGTTATATGTCTGCAAAAGGTTATTTGCTCTTATTATTACGTTGTTATTATTTTAAACTTATCAATGCTGAGATTGGGTTCTTTCTGTGTGTCTGGTTTTGGTGCTTGCTGTCTGATGCATGTTACATCCTAAGCCAAACTGTATGTGGAAAACCAGCAGAGTTTACTATTACAGTAAAACAGAACTGGAGTCCTCTTGTAACAAAAATTTTGTGAACAATGAGAGACAGTGTAGTCCCCAAGTATTTGGGTAAGGACACGGTGTCATTTCTGTTAGACGACTTTCATTTGTGCAATTGGGTTAACTGTAACATGATCACACAAAAAGAGAAGGAAAGAAAGCTGTTCTCCTAGTAAAAAAATAAAAATGCTTGCAACATGAGAGAGAGAGAATTACCACAGTCTGTGGCAGAAACAATAGAGCATACAAACTCTTCTGAGCAAAGGACGTTGACCTAGCCAGTCTATATAACACTGCATGCGTGCAACCTTTGAAAATTACGTAGTTAAAAAAAGACAGTACAGAGACATAACAAAAATGCTTAGGGAAATGGGCTGCGATCAGAATATTTGCGGTACTGAGGTCTTTTCAGGACTGTGTTCCTCCCTCCCTCCCTGACACCACCCAAGAGCTGCAGCTCCGACTGTTTGCCAGGAATCTGACATAACACCTACCCCTCATTTAAAGCTGTCAATCGTTCTCATGCTTATAAATAAAATGAGTTTCAAAAAGAATTTAGATCCTAGAGCAACTGATAAAAAGCTTAAAAAGGCTGTGACTGTAGTGTGTGCCTTTCATTCTCCCATGTTAATCTTCCTATTGTTGAAAATATTGTCCTTTGGGAATGTTCTGGGAGCCTGCACTGTTCTCAGTTTTCTCTTCCTTTCTCTGCCAGTGGTTTCTAGATCGAAAACATTTTGCTAGACAATTACAACCATATGCATTTATAAATATACATTTTCTTGAATTAACTGTAAAAGATATCAGAAATACGGGTAGCCTTTAGGAAGGTTTGTGTGTCCTAATGAAAAAACTTCACTAAGCAGGGGGAAAAGGCAAGGCAGCAGCAATCCCTTTTTATATATGTTTAGAAGCACTGAACCTTGCAGCTCTGACCTAAGCTTTTTGGTATTTTTCAGCCAAGCCCAGATCAGACTGTGCACTTCAGAAGTCCTGTCACCCAATTTTCTCAAAAATCATCACTATGGTTCTCTGAATCTCATCTGAACTGGCTCTCACAGCCCCAGGTGACCCTAACTATTTCCTTGTCTTATTACTAACATGCCTCTCCCCACACGCGCTTAGATTATGATCCTGTTCAGGATGAAAGAACGAAATTAGGGGGCTCTCTTTTGTTCCAGATGTAGAAGCTTTTCAAGACTAAAAGAAATAAAAAGACATGGAAAATTAATCTCATAGAACTCTGCAGAGAAAGAAAAGCATAGCTTGCTATTCATGGGCCTTTGAGAATAAGCTGATGAAGGCATCAAATTGTAATTCTGTTTCCTGCTACCCCAATCATCTCCAAGTCTTCCATGCCATGAGAGCTGAATTTGGAGCTGGTGAATAGAGTGGAAAAGCTATTTTAGATGTAAAGAGAACTATCTTTCCTTAGCAGTGCTCTTGTACAGAACCAAAAATGCTAATTTTTCCTCTCTGCTACCACCCAATAGACATACTGTCCTTATGAAACAGGGAAATAAGAGGACACCAGCAGAAGTCTCAGTCTAATTGATGGTACAAAGCAGAATTCTTTGTCTTAGTTTGGCTTGGATAATGTCCTGTAGGTTTAATACTAATTGACAAATTTAGACCTTTTAATGTTCCTGATTACTTTTTATATTGCATCTTTTAAAGCCTACCCAAAATTAGATTAAAGGATTGTGGCAATAAAGTGTTAATCCAGAGCAAAGTAAATGAGTCTTCCATTCTTTCTTCCTCCACTCTTTTAAAATGGCTAAAGGTAAAAAAAATTTCTGTCAAGTAAAAATGAATTCTTTCTATCCCTTTTCTTTCCTGTTTGGTTTTTTTTTTTTCTTTTCTTTTCTTTTCTTTTCTTTTCTTTTCTTTTCTTTTCTTTTCTTTTCTTTTCTTTTCTTTTCTTTTCTTTTCTTTTNTTCTTTTTCTTTTTCTTTTTCTTTTCTTTTTTGCATTCGGCACCCTATACCTTCAAAATGTACAATGTTGCCAGAACCACTTAACTTCTACCTGTGCCAGTTTGGAAGCAATTCCAGTGGAAAAGCCTGGTTAGATTCTTCCACACACCTCATTTTCATAACAAGTGAAAAGCCAACAGGCCTCTACCACGTCCGGAATTTTAAATAGGAGAGATCTACCTCTTATCTCCTAATCCAGGACAGCAAAATGGGAACACTCACAAATTAAATTTACAACTATAAGGGCGGGGGGGGGGGAGGTTTTTGAGAGTCCACTTGGTTTTTCTGCTCAGTTCTTTCTACTGGGATGTAACTCAAGCAATTAAAGAAAGCTACATACTAAAAAATTACTTACACAACCTTTCTTGAGATTTGGGTCTTCAGTGGCTGCTAATGGACCCTCCTGCAAAGCACAATAGCAGCTGGATGCCCCTAGAATCTTTATCAAGATATGGATGCAACCTTTCCAGACTTGAGAGTCCATGAACTTGGCTCCAGCAAAAGGACATAGGATGAATAAAATAAAAGGAAATCAGGAAATGGAGACAGCAGTTGCCAAATTTACCATGCAGAGTAAAAACTATTTCCCAATAAACCCTGTAAGACACCAGAGTGGTATTTCATGTCTGTGTATCAAAGCCCGTGATGTCTGCTCTCTCCTTTTATTAACACATTGTATTACAGGATGTGAAGAAAAACATAGACTCTGTACTTCAAGACTTACTTTTGTGAGCCAAAAAGCAGCGAATGAATTTGGAGTGGTTATATTTAGGCAGGCATGCCCTGATCATACTTCTCCATGAGTCTGTGAGTTCAGAGTTGAGTCACTGTCAGTCACCAGTGTGAAATGCTCTTGTCATACGCAGAGAGGAAAGAAGAATATTCCTCCTTTAGACTAATCGAAAAGATGCATGGAGAAATTACTTCTATGAGAATCAAAACTTGCCACTAGAATCATGGATCGCAAGTGTTCCAATTATATCTGGGGACATGTATTTACAAACAAAATTCTTGCACTTATTTTTGCCCTTTCAGTCTCCTTTTCAGATGAAGCAGTTGGGACAGAGATGACTAGTGCATACTCCAATACCAACTGCAGACAGCAATCCTGCTAATTCAATTGCATACATCATAAAAAAAGTTACTGAAGACACCAGAAATTCATAGCATCCCCTGCCATTAACTGAAAATGACTGGTGAGATTTTATCTTCCCCTAATAAATTTCAGTTAAGGCTTGATTTTAATTACAAAACCCAGGAGAATTAGGTCCAATTCATTCTTGTTTTGCATGTGGTTGAACTGATCACAATCCAAGAAAGGGAATAAGCCTGAACAATGAACTACACAATAAACACATGTGCAGTCAGCTCTGGATTATCCATGGTTAGATTATCTGGACTAGTCAGTGCCTAGTGCCACAGAGTAATAAACAGGGTACACTATTCTCCTTGGCTCTGCTCTTCATGTTACTTCCACTCAGTCATTGTTCTGGACAGAAATCAGTTTTAAAATTGAGGTTTTTTTCTAACATTGGTGTACCAAAAATATATTTGTAGCCTAATTTTAAATCACTATGTATTATCTATGACTTTGTTTTTACACAGGCTGTTCCATTTCAGCCCCATCCATATTTTCCAGTATGACTGATTCAACTGTTTCCTTTCCAGTGTTACTTTAATTAGCTTAACCCTGGTTTAAAGTCTGCTAGCAAACTGTTTCAGAATTTGTAAGAATCGCCTTTGCAGTCCTAGTTACTCTACAGGTTAGTTTTGCTGAAAGTTGTCTGGAGCATTCTGAACTATTAAAAAAAACCCCAAACAACCAAAAATCATAAACAAACAAACAAACAAAAAACCAAACAGAGAGGAGGGCTGAATTTGGTCTGTTACTGGTGTAGCATTACCATGCATTTTGAACTTTATTCTCCTTAGTCCATTTAAATCAAGGCTAAATTCACTCAGGTCAAAGAAGGTAAAGCAACGTAGGAAAGAGAAACAGGACCTCTACGTATAATTTGTTCCTCACCCACATCAAAAACATGCTACAGTGAGTCAGTTCCCCATTGTTACAAGAAAATGGTGTGAAAATGAATAATGTTGGTGTGATGCACAGTTCAATCACATCTGCTGAGAAAAACAGAAAAGGGAAAGTGGTAGCCAGCTGCCACTGCCAGAGACATTCATTCCAAGGGCTGCACATCTGGATCCTGCAGCTGCCAAATTCATAGTGACTGACTGCTTCCAATCCTGAAGTAATCAGAGGTGAAGTAACAGAAGCAACACCATGCCAGTACAATCAGTGATATGGAAAAGATACAGCTATTACTCTTCAGTAAGGAGCTATTGAGTCTGTTTTCTCAGCGTTCCTAAGATGCGAACCTGTTTACTAACACATGAGTATCTCTAGAACTGAGAATGATGAAGAATGTTTTTTCAGGGGCCATTTTCTAGAATAACATACTTGTCATTAACGCAACAACATTATGTATGATGATGCTTTCCAGTTAGAAGAAAACATGAATCCTCATTCTCTGTTTGACTGGCATAACGCCATTGTTAGAGCTGGTCTGAACATGTTCCCCCTCTCTTTTTCTCTTCTGCTCATTTTCTTACGCCCTGAAAAACACTAATAAACCCCCACATATTTCCAATTAGAAATCAACATTTTTCAGCAGAGGTAATTGCCTAAAGATTGAGTAAAATTTAAAGATGGGTAGGAATTTTTCTCAAAATTCCATTTAAACAAAAGTTAAAGCAAAAGAAACAAAAAAGGGTTTTTTGAAAACTCTTCAGTTGTTATTGTACTCAGAGTAACTGCTGGTTTATGGTGTTATGAAATCTGAATCAGACCATCAGAATGATGTTGCAGTTATTTTCAGTGCACACTCACACTCCTATTTCAGAGGAGTCAGAGACATGATATACGAGATTTGTGAGGTTTTCTTTTCTTTTCTAAATCACAGCAGTTACCTAAAAATATACATTCATCACATCATGTGATTTTAAAGATATTTTGAACAAGTATGTGCTTCTGCAAACTAAATATGCACTCTCAAATATTCATATCTTTTTTCTCCCAAATGGCTAAGAAATAGACAAGTGTTCTTAGTGTTACTGAAACATGCATACCAGTGCATTATCAGACCCTGAAAGTTGTATGCATGTTTTGAAATGAGGGTGCAGCTTTCAGTAATATCCTCAACAATCAGAAGCCTCATGTAGGAATCAATAGGAAAATGCACTAGTATTGTGAGGTGGACAAAGGTAACTGTGAGTGCTGTCTCTGAACACACCTAGTCATTAGTAATTCACAGACTTTGTTTAAGTGGTTTGATGTTTCTCTCAGTGATGTCAGCAACTGCAAGACCCTACTCTAAGGATTACAATTGCTGCATCTAGCTGTGCTTGCAGTCTTTGCAACGTTCCTACTTTATACTACTGTGTCTACCATGTCCTTACGTATGCACTGTGTAAAATTGAGTATTTTGAGTATGCTTTACAGACTATGTGCAGTGGCAAGTGTACAGAAGCAGGTGTAAAAAATGAAGATGGTGACATTAACTAGGAAGCAGTACAAGGTTCTGATCTGACTTAACCAGGGCTCTGTACTGAATCGGTGGCAGAGCTATGAAAATAATACTAGGTAGAGACACAGAGTTAAGGAAACTTAGCAGGTTATGCAAGTAGAAATTTAGAAATATTTTCAGGCTGTTTTACGTGCTTGTGCAGTTTGTATTTTATTTCACTTCATTTCACTGGACTGTCTGATTCCCAATATTCAAGAGGGTAGTAATCATTAACCAGTTATATCCTCACTGCATGCACTTGAGATAGGGAAGTGTTATCCTGATTTAAAGACAAAGATCTGTAAACTAAGTGACATACTTAGTGGAGGAGCATCTCAAAAAGTATGTAAGCAGAAAACAGTGTAGAAGCAACATGAGGTACTACAGAAAAGTGGATTCCGTGTGCTGCTGAACTGCTTGTACTTTGGATTGAGGAGCCTAAACAAAAGATGGGCCTATAGCAGTTGAGGTCAAGCGGGAACAGGGTATATGAGCTCCTTTAGGTATAGCTGCTAGGACTGGGATATCTTGTTTCCATCAGTGGAATATACCCAACAGAGTACATGGGCCAATGTCCTTGCCCATGGCAGGGGGTGACTTTTCTACTGACCACAGAACTTTGAGCAAGGTCAGGATTGTGAAACCAGTAGCTAAGAACCCTCACTTATTTCTAAAACATGAATACTTGTAAAGAGACATCTTCAAATCCTAGACCAAGTATCCTAAGAGACCAGACCAGTACTGTCCCAGGGATATCACTTTTCACTTCTCTGTTCTCATACTGTAAGTCAGAGCTACTAATCAGGCCAAGCCTGTTTGCTTTCTTTATCTCCTACCAGACATTTATTTTTCCTATGTAAAAGATATGACCCTATCAAAAGTTAAAGAACCTGAGGAAGTCAATATTTAGGATCTCCAGCAGTTTTTCCTATTTGGTACAAAACAATAAAAGACACCCTCGAGGGGACCAGTCACAATATTTTTTTACACTGCTGTAGAGTGGGATGAAGGAAGTATCTTTGCTGGAGATTCTAGTTGTTGTCCTGTCTTCACCCATGGCAATGTGTGGAGTTGACAGCCAGTCGTGATCAAAATTGCATTAACTATGGTAGCCTGACACTGAATGCTCTCAGCTACTTTTCCCAACGACAGAGCATGAAGCAGAATGCAGCTAATTAGCCCCCGTGGTTTCCTGTCTGCTCCAAAGGCCGCTTGCTTGACACATCTGATTAACAGCACTTCTCCCCAGTATCAATATTATGCTCCTTGCTTCTGCTTCCTCCTTCTGATATTTCTTAGCGTTAGTGTCCCCACTACTGCAGACAAATGAGAAAAATGGGGATTAGTTTGAAGAGGTGATCATTGAAGAAGAAAATTATAAACCCACTCGGTCATTTCATCATCACCTGGTTTTGTTTATCATCTTCTGCATATGAAGACTATCTTCACAGACGCTGAAGCAGCTCCCCTTGTACATGTGTATCAGAGCAGAATTTGTCTCAGTGACTTTAATAAGAAGGTTGTAATCTTTCTTTTTATGTTTCATTTATTACATAGTAGAGTTACCACTTTGCCAAATGAATTACATTTTAAGCTGTGTTTATGGTCAAAGAATGACTGTAAAAATGGTGTGTATGCAACAAAACTGCTTCATGTTTGCACTGAGTTACATATGCTTTGTTTTTTGAATATAAATAGACCTTTTTTCCTCTTTATTTCACAGAAACTGATCCATCTAGGGGACAATAAGCTTGTTTCTTTCATGATTTATGCATTATCAACACAATTGTTAATTAAGTGTTTACAGTTGCAGAACTTTATTTTATACAGAAAAAGGAATTAAATTAGTCAGGAAAAAAACAAAACAAAACAAAACAGCTTATACTTCAATTTCTCTTTCATACACAGAGAGGTTTTGGTTTCAGTTGGGGTTTTTTTAGCTATGTCTTTTATCATTGGCTACAAATCACACCCGCAGTAAATATGAAAATCTCACCGTATGGCCAGTGTGGAGGCAGCTGATTTCAGACAGAGAATACATGTAATTTAGAAATGGGAGAGGGACACTTTTCACCATATTACTTTTCAGAGCAAACTCTGGTTTTCAGAAGGATTTGTTAAGGACTGTTTAGAATGTTCTTCTTACCCTTATAAGTCTGTTGGGCTAACAACTGTGCTTATGGTGAACAAAGACCTCTCTGTAGTTCAAATACATGCATACCCATTTTTTCTTGTTACCCATCAATGCCTTCAGACAGTAATACTTAAAACAAAAATGTGTTATGGAAAGTCAGTGGTTCTGTAGTAACAATACTCCACAAGATGATGTGCAAAATTCATATACTATTTCTTTGACAGAGGAGGGAGTTCAGACTGGCTGGCAAGGACATCTAATCTGAAACAGATTTCCTTGCTGTTCAACACTCTTTGTAGAATGAGCTCACATGAAAAAATCTAATACAGCTTGATTACTCATTAGTTCCAGCAACCTGCTTTCATATTTATTTCTGTCCCTAGTCACCATCATGTCATTACACCCTGTAGCAAGCTTTGCTCCTTGGAACACAGTACAAATTTTAGCAATGCCAGCATGACATACCAGACTTACCAGCTCTATAGCTTCAATCTATCATCAATGCTAACTGTAGCAAGTGATAGTCTTGCTGGTATAAAGGTTGCACAAAATTCTGAGTATCAATCCTATTTTAGACAACCATTTAGCACTCATTACATTGTTTGTTGGATTGCATTTTCTCAAAGCTCACTTAAAAATTACGAAAAATGGATTTCTCTTGGATTTGTATTACCCCAGTCCTGCCTCCAAAGGCAGTTTCAGGGTTCAGGATGGCATATGCTGTTTGAAGCATGTGCATTAAATTTCATAAACCATTTAAAAATACAAACCAAAACAGATCAAAACTCTAGTAACTTGAGGACTGTACAGAACAATCCTTCTCATGCTTCAATGCTCCAAGCATTTTCTATTTTAACATTTGTCCAAAAAAGAGCATGAGTTTTTAATGCTAATTACTAAGTGTCCACAAAATGTCTTTTTCTTTGTCGAAAGGGAGACTTGTCCAAAATCAGCAATTTGTCTGGACATTTGCTGCGTCTTAAAAGCCTCCAGCATATGGTGCAGGGGGTGTGATTTCTGGCTTGATTAGGTAAGGCTTTACCTTTCAGCAAAACTGTTTAGGTGTGTATTATTACATTTACCTTGAGGCATGTAAATATCACACCCAGTTCCTTTGCAACCTGAGCCTTAACTGAAAGAGAAATAAACCATCCTTCATGGGGGAAAAGGGCTGGATGTTTACCTGAAAGTAATATCTTCAGGGAACTCTGCATATAAGTAACTTTCCATTCTTAAGGCAACTACTGTCTCACTTTAACTACATGTGAATAAAAACACTCTTGAATCAAAGTAGTCATTAAATTTGGGGCTTTTTCCTCTTAAAGTGATTGCAAATTGAGCATGATGGTAGAAGTGAGCTCCTTAATTGTAACTTTTCTAAATGTACTCATGAAGTGTTTCGGTCAACCAGAGCACATGATACATGTTTAAGACCAGCACATCTGCAAGCATTTGGTCTTGAACACAGTGTTTAGTCTGGTCAAATGGTAATGGGTGTAGTTTATGTTCACCAGTTGGGGAACTTTCATCTTACAAGCAAAAACAGTGGCAAAAACCCCTCCCAACCTCTCCCAAGAGAAGAGAGATGAAAACCCACTTTAGAGAGAGAAGAGAGTCAATAAAGCAATGCAGCGAATTTCTCATACTTGAAATATTTTTCCTGCATGTTTTTAAATAGGAAAAGGTTTTATATTTGCATACATACAAGAATGCCAAATTGAAAAATACTTAATTTCCTTCTCAACAAGAGAAAGATACAAACCAGATTTATTAACTGCCAAATAGACTTTATGTTCACTTTTCTTGTCACATTCCAACCAAGGAACTGGGTGTATGAAGACTATATATAACCAGGGACTTCATAAAAAAAACCTGAAAATACCTGCATTTGCCTTTTCTTTAAACATTTTCATAAACAGGACTGGTTTAATGAGTACTAACTCCTCGTGCACCCCCAACCTACTTGCTGGTGCAGCCGTGTGAGAAGCAGAAAAGGCCTTGGCTCTGTGTAAGCACTGCTCAGCAACAACAAAAACATCCCTGAATTATCAACGCTGTTTTCAGCACAAATCCAAAACATAGCTAATATGAAGCTACTATGAAGAAAATTTACTCTATCTCAGCCAAAACCAGCACAACAAATTTGCTTATTCTTCCCTCAACATTACAGAAAATAACAGCTCAGGGTTTGTTTTTTTTGTTTTGTTTTGTTTTGTTTTTCTCCCCTCTCTTTTTAATTTAGAGGCTTCTAATTAGGCACTAATGTAGTTGTTTGGGCAGTAAAGCAAGCAACCTAATACAAGATGCTCTAAGCATCTAAAATTTGTGATGAAATACATGAATTCTCCACGCACACAGAACAATTCTTAGAGACTAATTGTAAGCATCCACAATTATAAATGTTAACATCAATTTCTATGTGACAGATTTAAACACAGTGTCAGTCACATGTTCTTAAAATATCTAACTACTTAATGTCTACTAAATATCTACTAAATAAACAGCTACTGAATCTATTTAGTAGATTTTCAGTAGTCTTAAAACCTGTTAACTTTCACAACATATGACTATCAGGAAAAAACCCAAACATTATTTAGAAGCCATGAATTATGTATGACTGTCCTTATAAAGGTACAATATTTTCTTGAGAGCTTGAACGTGTGAAAATTAGCAATGTGGAAAAAAAGCAGCAGGACTAAAAAATCATGAGAATGGCTTATCTGAAGAACAAATAGCACATTTATGTAGAACTTTGTTTAAATAATATTTTGTACCTTTTTTATTAGTTTATATTAAGACTTTTATATTTCTTTAAGTCATGCTTTCTCTTTTCATTTAGGAGGTCTGAAAATGAATTTTAGCAAAAGTCAAAATATGGCTATTCATTTTTCTTCTGGGGTTTTAATTTTATGTAAAAATGAGCAAATTAAAGACTATTCTAGTACAATTAATAATTATGATTTCACTACATTTTTATGCTTTTAAAACTAAAACTTATCTTTAATTTTTACCAGTGGATGCTTGTACAGTGTATTACAGTGACCTATTATATATATCTATCTCAAAAATTTATTTCTAATAGATGATTCTTTGGGAAAGGAAGGGAGAAGAGAGGTTGGGTTGGGATTTTATTATTTTTACTTTAATGGCAAGGGCTGTTCCTTTTAGGAAGGACAATTGTGGTTTGAAGCCTGGTCCTATATTAGTTGTTTTCCCACAGAAATCATTTGAAAGTAATGACTCTTGATCATTTAGGTTGAGCTAGAGTAATTTTTAAATGAGTTCTGAGCACTGTTATAGTTCAAGGGTTTGGCACATAAAAACTAGTAGAATACTGCTCAGATATTAAGAATGCCTTTTAAAATCCTTTTGAAATTACCATTCAGATTTGTCAGACACTGTAACACACATTTACACTTTACCAATATCACCTAACATCAATTATTTCTTTAATTTTTCTGCTATATGCTTCCAGCACAATTCAGGCTGAATAATGAATAATCTGAATAATGAAAAAAGAGCTGTAGTGTTGAATCTGCATCGGTGCAACTTTCACAATCACTTCTGGAACAGCAACAGTTGATTTTCATTTCTGCTTTAGTTCACAAGAGAAGGATAAAAAGAGAGTATCAAAGAAGTTGTGAAAGCTGTATTTCCTCCTGTATTTCGCAAGTAACACACACTGTTCCATGTCAATTGTATCAACATTGTGCCAAATCGTTTTGCAGCAATCAGACTGATTTTTTTACCCAGTAATATTTCTGAAAGTCAAGTGGTAGTGTCAGCTAATCCTGGTCATTCTGTAGCACATCTAAAGATTATGCAAGTATTGCAACTGCACTAGTATCTCACCTTTGACTGGTATTCTCCCTTCACTTCTGTTCCAGGTGGAGGCTTACTGTCAATACAATCCACGTCATACAAGCTTTCTCTGGATGCATCATTGCACACTAGACTATTCATTTTATTAAGGGTCGTTTACCTTAATAAGCAGGTACTAAATACTATTGGCTGTGATAACAAATTTCAGCTATACACCTTTTGAATATTCTTCTTACAGCAGCTTGTTTGCTAATGTGACTTTGAATAAAAAGGGTTATTGGTTTAATACATTGTGGACAAGTATCACAGTAATCATCAGTTTGTTTCAAGTTGACTGTAGACCTGTCTACTATGGTCCTGCTTCAAGCAATTCTTTTTATTTTGGGCTCCTTTAAGTACTTGAGATCCACTGAACATGCAACAAAATAGCAAAATTTAGTTAGCGTGTAAGCACAAGCTTCCTTTCTTTCCTTCTTTCTTTCTTTNGCACAAATATGCAAGTCAACTTTATGATTAATAGCTTCAGACTCAAATGCTTTTATTTTTGGTCTTCATGGAGAATCTACTATTTCCACTGAGATTTTTTCAACAACTTTAGCTGTATTTAAAGTTAATGAGCTTTTTCAATTAAAGCTTCAGATATTTAGCCTTTGGATAACATTTAGATGAACCAGGGTGTATCTAATTATGTTGGGTGAATTCTTAAGAGGCTCTGCATATACTTCATTCATAACAAGCACATTTTATGTTGCAGGCACGTACTGGACTGCATTCTAGACTGAATGCAAATCACCCTTGTGGAAACAGTATTACCAATAGGTCTGAGAGTTCGAGGAATGGCTGCACCAGCAAATGCCCTTGAGAGTATGTACAACATCAGCCATGTTGAGTGGCAGAAAAATCAGGACTGCCATTAGGATAAAAACTAAACACGGAAAAGAAGGCTGGGTAAAAATATAAGAACATTGTCTAAACTGGGCAAAACATGCCAGAACAGAATATTGAAATCTTGCTGCTTGCTTATAGAAACTAGCCGTGAAATCAAAAAAGGGAAAAACCCACCACTTTAAAGTGAGAAAAGGGGGGAGGGGGGAAGATTGTGTGGTTTTCAAATTGTGTACTTTGGTAAACATTGCTTTACACACTGACTTCCCTGGGAGCTGATGGATTCTGCTTTCCTGTGGGAGTCCTTTGTTTCTAATCGCTCTACCAGACTCCTGAGGCACTGAAGTCACCACAAGAGATAGCCTGGCTGGCCCAGAAAAACTGGCACATCAGATTAAGTTGTTGACTTGTGTTCAGGACAGACATTTTAATCTGCGTTGTCTGTGTCCTGTACTACCTTGAAAACATTGCTTACACTGTCCCATTCTTGAGGCACCACCTGAAAATGAGGATGACATTATATCACTACCTATACAGCAACTGTGAGGATATTTGCTGGCACAAAGGTCTGACCATCAGGAAGGAGTGAGATAAATTCTTATCTAGGTAAATAATAAATAGTATTAAACTACAAAGTTCATCTCCACACTGGGGTTTTAAAGATTTTAAACCTGTGAACATGCTGAGCACCAGGCCGTGTATTCAGCTCCCTAAAGATACGAGGCAGAAAGACTTCGGAATGTAAAATCTGAGTTCGGGTTTCAGTTACTTCCTAATGCAGAGCTGATTGTGTGGTTAAGAAATGCCCTGAAAGAACATCTTTACAAAAATGCAGCTCACTTCTGTAAGTCTGTGTTTTAAATTCGCAAATACGAATCTCTCAGTACCTTTAGCTTTTTTCTGATGTTCCACATACACACTTTTCTCAGCTCTGTTCTGCATCTCTTTCCAGGTTGATTAGCCAGACTTAACGCATGCCACAGCAGATTCACGGCGGTCTCTGACTTCCCTTGGCCAGTCAAACTTGTTGATGGGGCAGCCTCTCAGTACAGAAGGGGGACTGAGTTGCAATTGCTTATCCTTCATATTTAAGATTTTAATTCTGTCTTCCTCATCGAGTTGCCTGTTTTCAGAAAAGTTGATGAAGACATAATATCTTTGATACTCTTCTTCCTTTCTCAGATTTTCTGAAGTTGACCACTGGCTGCAAAACTGTTAGAGGTGATGGCACAGACAGACCAACAAGTAGAACAGTGTGATTGTGTAGGTTTGGTGTTTCTTTTGGTTGTTTTGTGGTGGTGGTGTTTTTTGTTGTTTTTGTTTTTGTTTTGTGGGGTGTTTTTTTTTTTCCCCAACCACTCCTGATCAACAGAATTTAAAGGCAAAGAAACAATTTCAAAGGCTATAACTGGAGATCCAACTGAAAGAACTACCACTAAAGTACATGGTCTCATTTCTCCCCTCCATCCCATCCTGCTTCAAGCAAAGCACTAATAAGAAAGTGCAAGAGTATAGTTCTTAAGTCAACACTTGTACTGCAGCTTTCTGATAGTATGCTGCAGTGAATGATAAAAAAAGAAATTTCTCTCTTGTGACTGAAGCCTCAGTCTAAACCAGAACAGAACAAAGCTGACAACTGTTTCTTCAAGATTATTCTGAGAATATATCTGATCCAAAAGAAAACATCACCTTTCTCCCTAGCAAATGTAGCATGAAAGGGGAAAACTGGCAAAATTCCAACCAGAACGAGGGAAAACTGTGAATCTAAAGGTAGAAAAATATCCACCATGTTCTCAGCACTGAAGTGTAAAATGGCTGTTTCCCTTCCATCCAAATTTCCTGTGTTTTTTATTAGAAACAATGTAGAAAAACCTTATAGAGGCCACAAAAATGCAACTTCATATTATTCTTGTTTTGAGAATTTTCTCAACATAGCATTATCCAGATCCAGCCTCACACTTCACTGAACCTTTCTTGCTCTTTATCTTCAGAATAACAGAGCCCATGTCATTACAGCTGACTCCCTTGGCAGACGTGGCCACTGGAGAGCCCTCCTTGGGGACAGTCCTGATGCACAGGCAATGTGTGCGTCGTGCAGACCACCTCCCTGGCCAGTTAAGAATCAAGAAGCAGCACAGAGTGCACAATGGGCGCTAGTTTGGGCTTAGCTGTAAGGAGGAAATTCCTCACACAACCACTTTTGAGAAGCCATGGGCCTTCATTTGTATCTTTAGTCATAATCACCGATTTGGCTTTTCAAAATGCTTGGTGTGACTTGATTGCTTTTAGTAGCTACTTGGCTGCGACTGACTGATACATGCACTGGAAACAGAAATACGTTAAAAGAGCAAGCACAGTTGGAGCTACAACAAATTGAAAAAGGTGCTTTTAGAACTTACCAAGATACCTTTGTCACTCTTTTTTGGGCTCCTGTCCCAATGACTTCAGCTTGAAAGCATTAAAATGAGTTCCTTATACATGCTTTGCAGGTGAGGGGTTTTTTTGAGCTTTAATTTGCTGTTTGATTCGCCCCGGGATTTTCAGGTGTTGCATGAGGGAGTAAAGAACAGAAAGTACCTCAGTTCTTGGTTGTCAGCCATTGGATGATGGCCACAGCTTTATTAAACCATCCAAGCATGCTGGGTCTCAACCACAAAATTTAATTTTCCCTACTGCAGGGACTAATCAACTACCAGAGGCACTAAGTCCTGAGGAGACTGGTTTTATCTTCTTTTTTTTTTTTTTTTCAAAGACTGAAGCACAGTTAATTTTACAGTTTTGTCTATCCTCAGGCTTACAAACAATGACAGAAATGCAGCTTGATGAGAAACAGATAAAAAGTGGAATTTATGCTTACACTATGACATAAATTAAAGAAAGATGAAAGGTTTAAATAATTAACAGCACCTCCATAAGTCAGATAGAAAGACCCCAGATTCCCTTAAGAGAGGAAAAAAAGACTGAAAGGGAAATAAAGCATGCTGAATGGTATCAGCAGCTACCTCTTGCTTTATGTGAAACTGAGAAGGAAAGCTGGTTCTTACTGCAATTGCCCGTTTCCACAAAACCACCTCCACTGACAAACTAAATTTGCATTTCTGAGTCTTCACAAGACATTTACAGTACACATAGATTTGTATGACAAATTTAGTATTCAGAAGATTTATCATTGATTCACCACATAATAATCCTGTAGCTTCTTAAGCAGTTGCTATCATACTGGTTTTTTTTTCAGGAAGTCCATGTGTATGTTCTGCACCCTAGAAATTTGACTAGGCAATTGAACCATTTATGTTTCATTTACTGAGAAGTATGGGGTTTGATGCTAAGAGAGGAAAGCTGAGAGGGAAGTAAAAAGAGCAAGGAAAGGAAAGAAATACCGCAGCTCAGCAGCACTGCAATATTCATCTATATTGTTTTTAATCATAGAAACTGTTTCTTGGAGTTCTTCCAAGAAAGACTGGGGGGCAGGGGGGAAACTCCACAATGAAATAATGATACCTTAAAATGTACCAATACTGGAGATAAAGGCTGTACTATGCACATGTTAAATTTATCAGAAAAAGATGGTTGCAAGCAGCAGTTCACATGACTAAGACAGAATTCTTTCAAAATGACGGCTGTTCAGGCTTTATAGGAAACATTAGCTGAAAAGAAATTTGGAAATAGAAGAAAGTTCCAACCAAAGAAAACAATTATAAATATTCTTAATTGCCTGGAAATAATTTGTCATACAAAATTGGACGGAGATACGTTTATACAAAAGCTTCAGATGCGTTGATGTTGTAATGCCTTTTAGGAGCCCGGCATATTTTTGCACAGAGTGTTCCAATAACACATTAAAGAAAAGGATATGACTTTCACTTTTATCTTCTGCCTCCCTTCCTCACTCCATTCTCTCCTCCACTTTTTTCACTTCACTTTTCCCTTTTTCTTTTCTTTCTTTTTATTTCTTTTTGCAGGGCAGGGGGGAGCATAAAATAACTGGAAGACTCAGTAACTGCTACTCAGTGTATTTTATTATTTCAGGAATTCGTTCCAAGCTGGGCTGCAATTACATTTAAAACTGGAGAATAATGGGCTATTGACATGTATATGGTTTTAGAAATATAAGGCCTCATTTTCTCAGCTGGAATTTCCCCACAATGTGCATTTGCATTACATTAGAGATGCTCCTTTTAAAAAGAGCATAGCCTGCATTCAGACATTTTGACATTATCTGGGTCAGAGGCAACATTTAAAAGCAATAGCCCTACATCTACTGTGAATCTCTTACAAGCACACACAATGCATTAATGAAAATGAGGGAAACACTGAGAGGTTCTCCGTATTAAGCCATAGTTTATGACATACCTGCCTGCACTAGACATTAATCTGCAGGAGATAGATTGTCATGGTCATGGTCCCCTGCTCCACTCCAAATGCATATACATTACCTAAATTGAAATCTGCACTTCTTCACGCCCAGTGCGGTTTGATGTGACCAGGAGTGGTAGGATGCATAAACTAGCAGTTTTCATGGTGCATATAATCGTCTCCATTTTCCATGTATTTACCTACACATATAGCAGCTGCAAGTTTTTCCTTCTGGCTTAACAATGAGGACATTATTCTCCCTCAGTTTAGCTGAGGTCTAACTAGCTTGTCATGCTCAAAATTGCATGGGACTGGTTAGGTATGTAAGCAACTCAGTACTTTTCTTGTTCCCAGAAGTGCCTAAGACATAATGAAAAAGGAATGCAGAAGTTTTTCACCTGTTATAATTGTTTTATAAAGCCCTGTACAATGAATTCTTTGTCATCTTCCAAGAATGGGTCATTTGTGAATGGTAGTGCTTACACAAGTGTGTTTTATGAATAGAAAGACCTGTGTAATTGGTGTGATATTGCAAGTGAAACCCCATGGAGGTTGCACAAGATGTATTTAACTTTCTAATTCACCACTTGCAAGATTTTCAGATATCAGGCATTTAATTTATCCTTCATTGACGTACTCCATTCTAAATGGAAAGGAGTCCAAATTAGTACCATCCCACTGTAATTACTGAGAAATGAAAGCCAGTGTTAAGTATAGATTTTTCTTCCTCTTTTCATGTCTCATTTTTAACATTTCTTCCCACTCCCACTTCCTACCACCACCACAAATTTCCCACTTTCAAAGTGCTCTATTTTAATGCTCTTCCTCTCTTTCCTTCTCACAAATCTGACATTACCTTTGTAAGCTCTCTTTGCTCTTGACTTTTTCTAACCCTGGCCAATCTCTCATATACAATACATCTCTCCTAGCACTTTTTCTGCTGTCTTCAGTTGTTTCTTTCAAAGCCTCTCCTCTCTTTTTGTTTTCCTGTTCATTCTGCTCTATCCCCATCCAACCAGCAGACCACATTTTCCAGTGCCTTTCCCTCTCTCTCCAACTTTCCTTTTAACTGAACCCTGGATTTGCTTTGATAATCCAGCCCTTCTTGATGACCTGTCCCCACCTCTCCTCCTCCAGCTGGCAGAAAGATACCTCTTTTGCATTATTATGCTTGAATTTCCAGCTCTAGCTTCTCTAGAGCTATTGAGCTAATAACTGTCACAGAAGTAGCTGCTTAGTAGAACCACAAATGTGTCCAATAACAGATGTCTGTCTCTTGATTCTTGGAAAAAAGAAAACCCTAAGGTCAGCAGACTCACAAAAAATCTCTTAAGATCCTCTAAAGAAGACATCATAGAAGACTGAGGTTTGTAATTCT
The DNA here is from genome assembly GCA_013400195.1 of Aramus guarauna. Classification (NCBI taxonomy): domain Eukaryota; kingdom Metazoa; phylum Chordata; class Aves; order Gruiformes; family Aramidae; genus Aramus; species Aramus guarauna. The sequence continues at coordinate 338,085 of VXBL01008147.1, forward strand.
TCCAGTTAGGTAAGGAGGTTAGGTAGGACCTGAAGAAAGGAGAATTTGGGATGTCCTTTTCCCTACCTAAATGCTAGGAACTATCATTCTTCTTCCAACCTTTGCTCCCAAGTTTCACAACCTCTCTCTGGGGTTTGGATCAATCCTAACAATGTCCTAGCCAAAGGCATGGGCTTTGCCTCTTCTTAGGGAAGTATTTGTTGTCTCCTAGCCCAGTAGAGAGGGAAGAGCTACTAACATACAGGTTTGGGGTCACTGCCCCACCAAGACATGAGAGACTGTATCACAGTTTTCTTCCCTCAAGGCAGAGCAACTCTCAAAGGTCTTTGCCTCCTAAGTAGAGAAGGTGTTGGGAAGTGGGAACAGATGGGGTGGTATTATTTTTCCATAGCAAGTAGGCAGTTCCTGTTCTTTTCTTTCCCCAAATACAACCTAGCTGACTGGCAATTGGTCTGCTTGTGAACAAGCATTCCTACCTAAGACATTTGCTTCCTGTACTGTGTCCCATCAGACAAGATAAAGTGATTTCACTTCACTCTACCATAAAATATCAACACTCATGCTGCTAGCTAACCCCAGAAAGGACAAGTTCTTACTCTTATTTTGATCCCTTTTTCTTGCAGATTAAGTTAATACCTACCACCCCACCCAGGCCTGGGAGAAAATACAATGCTCATGTGATTCTGTTAGCAATACCACTCATCCGAGTGCCTTTGTGATGGAAATTAATCCCTTTAAGAAAGTTCTTGACATTTAAAACATAATTTTACACTTTTAGCACATGGGAATGAGTGTTCTAAATAGCAAATCTGATTAAAAATACTATCGTGAGAGACAAAAAGAGGTGAAGATGGAAAAATGCAAGGAAGTGTGTGTTAATTGCTGGAAAGCAACAGGGCATGAAGCAGGAAGTGACAGAGGGGGCATTAAGCAGAGATTGGTTCTAGAAATTACATTGCTTTTTTTATTTTAGTAAAATTCTTTGTTTAGTTTGAGAAGAAACAATTTTATTTTATCCTTGTTTTTAAACCATTCTAAAAGCAAAATAAAGTAGAAATATCTGCCAGTAAAAGTGTATATAATGTAATCAGAGGGATATTCCTCTGAAGCTCTATCATCCGTCATGTAAAGAGATACTCTCTATCATTCCTGGGATGAAGAGACATCTCAAACACACAACTAGGTTTTAATTTGCTGATAAACAGAGATAGCAGATGACTCTGGCAGATGTATAGCAAGTAAATAAATATTTCAAGAGTTCTGTAGAGGAAGAAATTTTGCTTAATCAACTGGCAAGACTATCTTAGAAATGTATATAACCAGACAAAGCAGAGCATGAGTTCTTTCACACGTGAACTATCTGATGTGATAGCAAAGAAGTCCTCATCAGGATTAAGCAACACATCACAGAAGATGCGTGAGGACAAAACAGTGGCCCTGCTGAGAACCACGTATGACATTGCTGCATTCCATTTAGGGGGCCGGCAAGTCATGCAGGCATTAAAACCCAGGATGATAGAATCTGCTGTCTACTTTGAGCCTGAATCAGTGCTCCAGGAACTCTGGGCATCTTTCCTTCATGTCATTTTGCATCAGGGACAAGCCTTAATCCATTTAGCATATGACCAACTATTCCTCTTTCATCTGATAAAGTATTCCTGATGATCAGCATTTTTCCAAGTCCCTTCTGCCTAAGATATTGCAGAAAGTTCACTGGCAATTTGGTTTTCAGGACTTGAGCTAGCTTGGCTTGATTTTCCCTCTTCCCTTGGCCCCTTCAGTGTTCCCCCACAGCCACTGGGAGGGTTTTTTTGAATCATCAGTCATTGCTTCTCCTAAAAATAGAAGCTATTTGCTATATGTGGTGATCAAAATTATATTATAGCCCTTTCTTACACCAGTTTGTAATATAAAACTCCTGGTAATATGCTTTAGGGCATAGTAAATCAAAACTACAAATGCTACAGTTAGTAGAATTTAGGCAGAGATATTCTGGCTATGATTAAGTGCTACTAGCACTAACACTTGAGTCTGGTTACATTAGAATTTGAAAATGGAAATTACCATTTCTCCAAATGCTAATGTTGCTGAGGCAAAACCATTTTTAATAGGAAGAGCCAATTCAAAAAAACAAAAAACTTTTCCACAAGAATTCACCTGTATCAATGAAACTACCAACATGGGGTGGTGTTTGTTCTTCAAATTACAGGAAGGGTAACTCAAATACACCTAATGAGAAATGAGTTAAATGGGCTAGTCATTTACCTGACAAAGGGAGATGTGGGAATTCAAATCGCGTCCACCTCCGAAACAACCCAGGTGCATATCTGGGTCATAAGTAGTGGACAATTTCCAAACCATTTCTACTAGGATGTGAAGTCTGGAAAACGGTGAGAGAATCAACAGATAAATTTAGTGGCTGGGAAAGAGGCAAGGGAGTTGGTTTATTGTTTTTTAATGATCATATTTCAAAGATATTGCTGACTGAGTTATCAAAATAATGTGTCATTTTATCAGTCTAAACATATACATATATTAACATGGGAAAATTACAAACTACCAACATGCCAATATTTGTTCTTATTGAAATATCTGACAGAACTCCAATATGCACAAACTACTCTAACATTTTGCCAAGCAATTCTTCATCAAAATTAATATGAAAAGCACAGTCTATTGCATTAGTACAAACTGTAACCACAAATTGGAAGTACTGATACATTCTTAAGGCCATGTCCTAACAGCTTTATTTAGGTGTGATATCTTATTAAGTATTATAGACATTACCCAGTCTTGTAAACTCTGTAATAACTTTGAAAAACTTTGCATACAATGGTTTCCAAGCCATAGCTAAATCACTCTTTGCATTACAAAAGTCACCATGATACTTCTAAAGGTTTATAGTGGAGTAAAATCTTTGCAGACACTTCAGCTGGGAGAAAAGCTGACCTTCCTACAAAATGTCATCCTGCAAGTCCTTGGTGTCCAGAGTCAGTGGCTGCTGCTTTCTTCCATGGGCTTGCCTTCCCCCAGGACTTCACGGTTCCCATCCCAGACAACACATGCAACATGAAAATCAGTTACCAAGAAAGAATCAAGCAAACTTTTGAGGCTATACATAGACTTATACATACTGACATATCTGTATCTATATATCTGTATCTACATCTATATCCACACACATCTATATGTCACACACACGTGTGCACACAGAATGAGAAGTACAGCTTGTGCTTTGGAAAATGTCCTACGGCTTTTAGGTTTTGCATATGATTCCACAACAATAGCAGCTTCTGAAATTGCAAGGAGTAACAGTCTACTGAAGGTAAGAGTCACACTTGCTAAGTCATACTTGTAAAGCTTCCCATGCAAACAGTTATGAAATCATCTTTAATCACCTTTTCTATACTTTACAACGGATTGCAAAGAAAAGGTATTTTATACCACATTATTTATATGCTACTTCTCATACAAATCTGCAAAAATCTTTGAGCTTTATAAATGTTGACCAAATAGGGAGTAGAAAACTTAAGAGACTAATAATAGAATAATTAGCACTGGTAGCCTTAATTGTTGAAATTACTCCCCCACGGTGGTTTGCAAGTAGTAACTGCTAGTACTTTAAAAAGCAAAATGTGAAATTAATTTTACTGCTATGTTTGAATAATTAGAAAGTGTGAAACTCTATGAGTGCAAGAGTGTTTGGCAAATAAGTGTTCAGACAAGTTAATTTAAAATTCCTGTTTCAAGATATACTGTGCATTACCTTACACCCCTGCTGGTGCAAGGTGATTTGATTTCCACCCATCTACTCCAACACCAACTTAATCACTGCAACAACAACAAAAAGACACAAACAGGAATCCTAAATATCCACAAGTGCATCTCAATGAACTTTTATAAAGATGTCAGATGTCTTTGGGGAAATTGCAGGTTTAGACCTGAACACAAAAGAACAGGATGCACATCAGCCACACTACTGTGGAGTCACGAGATGAATCTCTATACTTACAAGTGTTGAAATGAGACAAAACATGAAGCATAAAAACTATTATTTCACAGTAAGCATGATGTGTCCTTCATTAACAGTAAAATAGTTAGGCCAATATAATATTCTATGTAAGTTCAGTCAGAAACTGGTGGAAAACAGAGTAGATAATCCATTTTGCTCCATATTCCTGAACTGGTTTCTTACAGAGTACTTCCTTTAGTTGAGAACATTTTAAAATTGTATCATCAAGAGAAGATTATATCTGCCAGACTTTTGTAAGCACTATACACTACATCTTATTTAAATTGTACTACACATGGGGGATAGAACCATATGGATACATGAGAGCAGGTCTGTAGTAAAACAAAACAAAACAAAACAACCAACCAAACAAAAAAACCCACAGCTTAGTCTACAACTCATAGACTAAGGACTAACAACAGAAGGGTTCTACAGCCAAAGATGATGATTTCAGCCCAGAATGAAGTTTCAGCTGAGCATAAAGTTTCAGCTGAGCATAAAGTTTCAGCCAGTGATCTGCAATAAGAGCTGGATCCAGGCTGGAGCACCAAGCTTAGAATAGGCTAAGTCACAACAGGAACCAGATCAAACAGAGGATGGGAGGCTACAGTTAACAGAGAGAGCTCAGAAACAGGTGTGATTCAGGTGTGGGTTTATTAAGTATGGATTCATGGTTAAGTTTGAGACCAGATGGACTGATAAGAGGGGATTTTGGATGTGAAGCTAAGAGTCAATACTAGATTTGCCTTATCACAAAGGAGTTAGTATCTGGAGTTCACTTGCTCTGGTAGTGCAAGAATTGGAATTGAAACTGCTGTGGTCCACCTAACTGTTACTGATCTGGCAGAAGCTAGGCTAGCCTTGGTCTGGTACTAGCTGGATCCCTGGCCAGATTTTACAGGCTTCATCAAAAGGGCTATTGCTATACCTTCAGCATTTGCAATGTTTTTGATGGTGTGCAGAAAGTGTGAAACAACTGCAGATCAGTCTCTGTGCTTCAGAGGATTCTGTTCAGTGGTGTTAAACTGATACATAGGCCATGCTTACCTTAACCCTGTAAAGATTTGTTGCAATTTCAAAGTTTTGGGGTTTTTTTTGTTTTGTTTTTTTGTTTTTTTTTTTAAATCTATGTGAGGCAACCAAATAGCCAAAATTGCAAAATTCACAACTACTACTGGTTTTATTATTGCGTTTTGTCCTTGTCTGTCTGGGTGCATTAGCTATCTTCCTTGGCTAACAGTAGAGATGTAGTATGTAGCTTGGGGAACAGCCATCTAAGTGTCACTTATGAACACTCTGAAAACAGGAAAAACACTGAAGTGGAAGGTCCTTTGAGTCTTTCTCCATGAGTTCCTGGCAGTTCTTCATCTCATCCTTTACCTTTCATGAGGTACCTCAGAGCCTTTGCCATCTCTGTGTCTCCTGGAGGACATATTTTTGCATGGCTTCAATTTTTTTCTCCTCTCCTGCCCTGCATTTCATTATTTTAAAAAATAGCAAGATATTTGTGATGTGACATGAAGCTCTGCTTGCATCCAATTCCCTTTCCCCAAAAGCAGAACTCCATTTTCATAGGAAAATAAACATACCATTTAAATTAGGGCACCATTTTGTTGAGGGCATGGAAAGGGAAGGTCGGGTCAAAGGGAAAAAGTGCCAAAAGCTGTTTTTCTGTGTTGAGCAAACATGTGGGAAACCAGTGTTTGCTTCAGGGCAGAATTTGTTTCAAAAGAAGAGCACTGTGTTTGTCATGAAAGACCGGGGGATTTGCAACCCTAACCACATCTTCGAAGTCTTATGGAACCTGGCAATAATAAAAAGAAGTATGGACAGCTAGAGACAGAGAAAGTCCTTATAGACATACAATTAGTAAGTGTGAGTGAAACGCAGGAAACACAAAGCAGGCAGAAAGTGACAGAACAGATTTCACTGAGGAGTACACAGCTCTACTCTCTCTACAGAGCTGCAGCCACGTGGGTTGGGAGGGAGAATGATAACGTACTAATGAGGCTGAGCTAGGGTGATGCCAACTCAACAAGACAGGTATTTTTATTTCTGAACTAGTTGTAAGCTACTAGTTTACTTATTTGAGCAGTAAGACCTATGGAGAAGCTTCATGAAGGGCACCATCGGCCAGATTAATGCAAAATCTTAGGTCATCCTGAAATTAATAGAAGTTTTCTTTATTCTTTTCCACAAGACCAAAATTTCACTCTCGTGTAATGAAGGAGTCCTCTTCCAGTCTAACATCCATGATTTTTTTCTGTTCCAGTTGTAGGTTTAGTACAATTCTTCCTTTGTGTTTTGGCTGGAAATGACTTCTCATTTGCCAGCTGCACTGCAGCTATTGCTACTGTAGCTAATACGCCTTTGCTGCTGCACTGGTGCAATGATCTTTTTTTCTATCAAAACTTTTAACTGAACTCATCTATTGACTATCTCTCATCCAGGCATCTAGAACCATGTTTCCCCAGTGGACTGTTTTCTTAATAACGGAGCTCATTGTCAAGAACTCTGTGTGTTTATCTTGCCTCTGGTGGGAAGGTGAGTAGAAGGTAAGTCTACACCCATCCCAGCCATCTCAGATGGAGCTGGCTCCAGGCTATATAACTTCACTATGTAATTTAGCTTTTAGCAAAATTTTCAATTTGGATGAAGTTCATATTTTTCATGGGTTATTAGCTAACTTCAAAAGCAATAGCTTCACAGTCCCATCAAGACACAAGGACTGCTACACAATTACAGAAGCTATCACAGAGGAGACAAGGTATTTAACAACTGGCATCTCCTAAGTTTTTGTTGGGGTTTTTTTACACAATTTTTCTTCAGTGAGGCTAGATCTTGACACTGAGTCGTTCACAGTCAATAAGTCCTTAGGAAAAAATAGTCATCCTTTTCTGTAAGCAGGGTAGCCTATGGAAGGGGTTAACAATAAACAGCACAGAATTGTTCCATTAGGGAATGACTATAAACATTGAGGAGTTCTTCCATTTCTTTCCCTCCTATAGTTACTGTGTTTTTCAAGTGAGTGGTTTGGCAACCCTGAAACTTTAGCCTTTATTTCTAGATATAAATCAAAGAACCGTCCCCTTATGTTGACAGTTGCCACATAAAATCTGATTCTTTCAAGTTTTTAAGTGGTCCAGTGTATGAAATTTAAGAAATTGCAGAACGCATAAATCTAAGGTTTTTATATTCAAGTCAATGACTTGCTTTTAACATAATGCAGACAGGATACTGAGGTGCCAAGGTTGAGGGTGAAGGTAACAGAGCTATAGTAAAAATTATTGCCATTTTTCCCTTCAGCTTCTTCAGCCTGCCTAAGACAGTAATGCAGAGATGTATACAGCTCGTGTGATAGAAACAACCTTTAAAAACATAATTAAAAGATCAGAAATCATTCAGACATAAATTATATTTGTGCATGGATTTGCAAATGGAATATCAGTGATCTGATGCAGTTTTATTAAAGAAGCTACAGAGTTTGCCTGTTGCAAATAAACAGGGGTTTACTTCCAACAGTGATGGTGGAGTTTGCTGGGATGTAATTCCTCATAGGCAGCGAGCATTTTATCACTAATATCTCACTTTTCATTGCTCCTGAACTTCTGACTATCTATTAAAAGTTGGATATTCATTACACAAATATGAATGGTGGCTCTGTTCTCTGTATTTCCCTTTGTTCTAACTGAAATCTGGCAACACAGTCTTGGATCAATCTAACAACACTTTGGTAGCTTTTGGGTTTTTTTGGTTTTCTAAGGTAAGAAAAAAGTGATTTCACAACCACTACACATTCTGTAATAATATCCAAACAAAAAGAGATCTCATCGCCTGAGGATAATGTGGAAATATGGAAACCTTGCTGGAATTATCCACCCATGCAAATAAACAGGATTTTTTTCTCTCTGTGTCCTTTCCTCAATGTCTGCTGGATTTCATCCATACATGTCAATATGGCTGCCAGCCTGGGCCCGGAGCTGCCAGGGTCTGTTCAAGGCCTTCCCTACCTCCTGCTGATGGTTCCAGGCCAAACCCTGACAGGACCTGAGCTGCAGGTGGGGGACAGGCTCCATGGCTGTGTCAAGGGCTGCCCCCACAGCCAGGTGCCATGGGTCCTGGCCCCACAGCCACGCCAGGGCCTGCACCCGCAGCTGTGCCCCATGGAGCTTTGCCCAAAATGGGACCAGGACGCAGCAGCAGGTCACAGCTCTAAGGGCTTCCATAACCCACTGCACCCAGGACAATCCTAGCCCCCCATTTGCCCAAGCACTTTAATGAGGATCGGGTGAAGGATACAGGATTTTATTAGTCAGGTGAGTCTAATCTTCAATGTTGTGTAACATACAGCCTGCACAACGAGCGTTAGCCCGTCCTCACCAGTGATTTCATGCCCCAAGGATGGCCTAGCTGGGTGTTCCCCCAGCTAGAGGCCCCAGGCTCCAGTTCCCTGATCTGGAGCAGAATTTTGGAAACAACAATCCCACAGCCATGGTGGAAGCTCCCTTGTTGGATGGAACTCCAGCAGAGCAGCCACTCAGCCACTGATGGCACCATCCAGTTCATGGAGCTGGCTGTTGGAACTGGCTAGAAGGGAGTAAGTCCGTCTAGCCCACTATATGTTAGTGCTGACTGAGGCCCTCAATGATGAGATGTCCAGGGTGGAGCCATGTAGATCCTAGAACAGCTCTTGGACCTGACTATCACTTTGGAGAGGTGCCTGATGGCATGCAAGAGAGAGCACCAGAGCCCTTGGGGAGCTCAGCCACACTTTACTTACCACCTGCAGAGGAGAAAGCCATGGAGGTGGGCACTACCCAAGAGTGAGGATGCAGATGTGAGAAAGGATCATGCTTTTCCTGTGGTGAAAAAGGCCACTGGCTTAAACAACCTCCATGCCAAGACCACTGCAAAGGGAGTGCAGTCAGAAGGCATCTGCACCAGCAGCCTGCCACACAATACTCCTTGTCATGATCCTCTCAGAATGGGTACACTGTTCAATACACTGTGCCCATAGATTTGTGGTCTCTGAGTTTGTCCAGAATGCCTAGACGCCTATCCGGCCCCAACCCACCTCTGCTGCGTTCATTGCTATGGACGGGAGCCATGGAGTTGTTCACCTTAAGGTAAACCATGGCACCTGGACAGTCAGACTCCTGTGTACCCCCCTCTATCCTGTCATGCTCAGGCTCCCTTGAATGCAGAAACACAACCCTGTCACTGACTGCTGTTTCGGATCCTTGTGCTGATGCATTGTCACTCTCAGCTCCCAATTCATCTTCCCTTATGCTGCCACCCCAGTCTTGCTGCTTCATGACTCAGAAGGTTTTCTTTGTCTTCTGAGCTTTGGATTTAAAACTCATTCAATGGAAAGAGCGGCTAAAATTAGATTATTGCCCCCTCAGCATCATGTATTAAATAAGCTAGTGGTTTCTGTCCTCTTCCCAAAGGATAACTGTCTTGTCACAGAAATCACAGCTTCAAATGTCAGTCTTCTTAAACAGTTTTCTCGTTAAGAGACCTTAGAGAGTGAAATGCCATTTCATTGCAAGTAGTCCATAAAAACTGAGATCCATAAAAGACCTGACAATGTTCTGGCATTGTAGTACCCCTGCTATACCCAGTCTTTGAATATGTGAGAGACCGACAGTCTTCCAGTGCTTCATTTTCTGACTTCTGAGAGATATTTTTAAACTTGCAGTGGTGTAAACTTACATCTATTTCTCTCTACCCAGTAGCTTTGTGGGCTATCATTGACACCACAGAGCTTATGTACCTTTTCTCTCCCTCCATGCAAATGTCAATGGATAGTATTGCATGATGACCGCAGCACAGCCTAGCCTTTACCCAGCATGTGTGTACTATCCAGATTTAGCACTTCATTGCCTTGGCACACTGTTCCTACAGACTGAACCAGTTTTATGAACCCTAGATAGAGGACATTTACAGAACTGTTGCCTCTGAAGTTTCCAAAATTTAAGGGGCCTGTAAAAGGAAGAAATAGAAAATGCCTAGTTTGCAAAAGAATGAAAATGCAGAATATTTGAGTTGAGTATTAATATGAACCTGTATGTACTTTTAACCTGATAGAAGCATCTCAACATGTTTCAGTGTTTTTTCCACCTAGCACTAATGTTCATTCAAATGAGAACTTAGTGGTCATCCTGCCTGAATTTCACCAGTTCAATGAGGTAAGTCTTCAGATTATATGAGAAAGATTTGTTTACCTGTTCCTATGAATTTATATATTTTCTCAGCTTCTGTTATTGCCATATCCTCTCTGGAAGTAATATTCCCTTCAGAACTACTAGCACCATTTCTATATGATGCTTCCTTCATGCCATGCCCAGAACTGTAAGATGTTGTACTACAGTCATCTAGAAGGAAACTTGCCCATGATATACGTATAGCTGGCATTGTTTGCTGTATAAACACTAGACCGCAGATAATAAGGATGGTCAACTGTCTGTGACATACGAAATAGGTAGGAGAATGACAGCACAGATCTTCAGCTGTCATGTATGTCTATGGAAACTCCAGCTGAAAATCTGACCCAGCTTATGTAATTAATAGCTACCTAGTTATGTGCAGCAGATTAATATTCCTACATATACGCATACACAGAAATTATTCTATTTTTTCTATTATTAAATCCTGAGTGAAAGACCTTAATAATTGGGCTTTAGTCTCACTGCTATTTAAATTGTGGTCAAATAGAATTTATTTTCAGTTACTTGTGTGCTATTTGGTTTCTGTTAAATAAAATGTGATTGAAATTTATTCTGACCATTTTCTTGTCTACAGAAAAGCCAAAAACATTTTATTCTGGACAGATTTTTTGATATGGTGCTATTATTTTTTATGTTTGGCTAGAAAAAAGCTTCATTAAGAAGTGAGAATTGTTACAGGATCTTAACAAAGAGCACAGTCAACTCCTTTATAGCTGAAGTTAAATGATTGAAGTTATTTATTATAAAGAATAGATTCATATAATGACCATACAAATTAACTTCTTTTTTTTTTTACTTTTCACATTTTTGTTTTATACTCAGCTGCTGTATCAAGCAGAGCAAGTCCAAATACTTCCACTTCTTTGATGATTGCTATTTTCTAGTCGCCTTGGTGGTAACAGTTATAAACAGCTCTTCAGCTGGAAATATGATTACACTGTAAGCTAAGAATCAATGCTAAGAATTTTTCCTTACAAAATGCTACAGTTCATGCTCTCATAATAAAGAAATTTATGGTACTGTCCATTTATATTACATTCTGAGAGCCTGATCCAACTCCTGTGTAACCCTACAAGAATGTCTCCATTGACTGCACTGAAGTACAAAACTACCACAATATCACATCCAAACACCCTTTAGCTTTGAAAAAGGTTGGAACTTTATCCAAACTTTTGACTCAAATCCATCTGCAGTTAAACTACAAAGTACAGTCTTGGTTTCATCTTAGACTGCAATGTGTAATCAAATTAGGCAAAATTTTAGCAAAGAAAATTAGGGTCATAATGACATATAAGGAGCTGTTAATATGCCAGTGAAAATACTGCATTATTTTCATTGGCAACTTATTTTAAAATAAGTGTATTGTTATGTTTTGACATCAGTGGATGTTTCATTCCAAATTTATTTTATTATTTATACTGCTATTAAAATACATATTGGCCTTTTTAGGGGGGTTTACTGGAAAAAAACCCACCTCAAAAAACTAATGGCGGTATTCTAGTACTATGAAAAATAACTGTGAAATCTGCGATTTTTTTTCTCAATCATTATGTTCCTTTGGTACATTCAGGTTCACGTTTGCCTACACTAGCAACAACAAAAAATGTTTCTATGTTTTTTGCCTTCCACCAGCCACGCAGAATTGTGAAACCTTGATCTGGATTCTCTCCTTTCCCATTCTGAAGAGCAGAAGATATATCTGGTTTAATTCACCCGGGTCTCATATCCATGCTGTACACAAAGCCTGTAGTGCCTGGCACTCCGTATTGCCTTTCTTCCCACCTTACCTCAGAACAGACTGTGAATGTATATCATTGCTTTTGGTGTTCCCTCCAGTTCGCACAGACTCCAGACAACAGTGTCTAGGGTACTTCCTGAAAGCTTGCTCAAGGAGAAGCAGAGTACTTCTTGCAGTTACATTTCAGTATGGCCTGTGTTACACATGAAAAGACAGAGGACAACTTCTCTTTGGTTGCCAGTGAGATCTGTGGACTTCACAACACTACTCATGCATACCTAAAACAAGACCATAAGGTTTGAGAAAGTCCTATATGTAAAGAAAGTAGATATATACAACTGCAAATTTCCTGTGGAAGCACTTTGAAAGGTAGAAATTATAATAGAACTTTGTTTTCAGACCGTTAATAACATTGACAGGTGAGAAACTGATCAGCTTATTTCTCAGATCACTGTTTAGGGAGACAATTGCCATTGTTGTTGTTTCAGTTTTTATCTTTTTTTCTTGAAAACTCAGAACACATTTAAGATGTAAGTCTGCACCTTGCTATTAGTTTTCTGAGCAGAATCACCTTTTAATTGTTCTGAGTTTGAACTAATTATATTGATATGAAGAAGATACATTAGATCTATCTTTATTCACACAAAATTTCTAGTGCATGGTATTTCATACTCTGGGTTAAAATCATACTATCTATAAGAAGGTAAAACCTTTTCAAAATTTATATTCCTTGACCAGTTTGATACCTTCTTCTGAAAGTATGAATTCATTGAAACAACCAGACATAAGTGAATATTTAGAAGACAAATGGAGCGTAGGTGTCATGATTTTAAAATCCTTGCCTTTGCCAACAAACACAAATCTTTTACACAGATAATAAGCATGTGGAGTGAGTAGGAGTATTTTTCAGCCTGTTTTTGTTCTCATTCTTTCTTTAAGCACTTGCAAATGACCATCAGTTTTGTTTCTAAAATGAACCTGTGGTTCATGCTAAAATTGCCCTTTATGGCCATAATTTCACCCATGCATATGGTTTATATGTCTGAAAATAAAGGATATCCAGTGATTCATGATACTTTACCTAATAAAAAAATCAATCCTGCACNTCTTTGCAGTGCATATTATCATCCTAAGTAGAGGCTTGTCTCTCATTTTCATCACCCATTAAGACTCCCACCTGGATAGCCATGTCTGTTTGGCATGGAGTTATTGAATAAAAATTAAAAGCATTACCCTTGTCCTATCAACTTGCTATTAGCACAAGTCTGTATGGCATATAAAGTAAATTATCTGTGACTGTTCCCATTTTCATTTAAGGATTACTGAATCCACACAAAAATAACTCCTCTTTAGTTGAAGACAGTGTCGTTGCAATCCCCAAAATGTTTAACATGGTAGTTGATTTGAAACTATTACCAGTTTGAATTCTTATACATCTACTATACAACCCAAAGGCAGTTGAAATGTTGTGCAAACTCATTTAAAAAACAACATTTCTTAGAAATACATACAATAATATAGAATACATAGAATAATATTGTTGGATGCCCAAGAGAAGTGTTTTCTAAAGGAGAGAAATGCTTGCTTGCCTTCGTTGCAATGGTAAATTTAGAAGAGTCAAGAAAAATTGGAGGACTGTTGGAGAAAAATCAAAATACTCAGATTAGAAACACACTAGTAGAAATGGAGAAATTCCTTGCCTCAGGAAAATTTTTATTTTAGGTAAAATTTCAATGTACAGAATATGTATCAAGCAAAACTTGATTAAATACATGAATTTTACAATGCTTCTGCTTTACCTTACAACTCAATGTTCCACCTTACCTCAGACAACAGACAGTTTTTTCAATGTTTTAGCATCAAAAGATTAGTTTTATTCAGATTAGTCTTCAAAGATTGAGGGTTTTATCCAAACGAGACAGCTGACGTCATGGATTTTTATATATTGATAATGATAGGTGGTTCCTTCTGATACTCAGGTAATCAGAGTTGTTGTCCCAGAACTGACACTGAGTGTCTTTCTGACCTCAGACCTGCCATTGTATCCCTGTTTCTTATTTTCCTACCCATAAAATTAGGATAATGACTCCATTATAAAAACATTTGACTTACTGATGAAATGTGCTTTATGTGAATATTATCATTATTCATTTAAAGAATAAACAGAACCAAAATCGAACACCTCCCAGACTCTGAGGGAAGACTGGAACCATATCTGAAATTGTGGTTTCTGACTCAGCTGTAATTTATGAATTATAATTAGCACTGAGTAAAAAAATTACACGGTACAATGATATATTCCACATTCCATCCAAAGTTGAAACATAAATGTTTTTCTTTCATTTGAGTTGGACAACTCTCCCTAAAATAGAAAAAAAATAGTGGGTTTAGATGATCTTCTGTTCTCCTCAGATAAATTAAAAGACACTGACCTATTGAAATAACAAAGTGTGCAATCATGTATGTTCTTTCTGTGGGCCAGTGCCCCTCCAAAATTTCAAGATAATTTGAAAAACTTGAGAAACAATGGCTCAGATTACAACTACTGAGCAGAAGAACTAAGCAGGAGTTTTCCAGTGAACGTCAAAAGGGATCTAGGCAGTCAGCTTACTAACTGTTGTGGAAGCCAGCGTTTAAACCCTCCCACAGCTTTAAAAATCTCACCATAAGTGTATCCATATTTTATTCTATGCCAGTTTTAATCCCACTAATGACAGTTGTTTGACCCACAGGTCATGAGAACTATCAAGCAGATTTGCAACTGCTGAGTGCCCTCACTTCCAATTGAGTTCAGTGTAAATTGCACAGTCCACGTTAGATGGTGCTCTGACCAGTCAGAGTGACCAGAGAAGATTTAAAGAACACCAGTAATGCTCAGAAACAGATTCCCAGTGATGCTAGGAAACAAACTTGTCATTTGCCTGTTTCTACGGAAGGCAAAAGTAGTCTTTGCCAAACTCCCTGTGAAATAATTCAGCGTTGCTGATGGTTGATCAGTTTTATTAGGTAGCAATTATTGTTGACAAGTAACAAAGGTATGTAATTTCTTTCTGTTTGTCTCTGGCTGACCTTTGTTTCTAGTGAGTGTGAGACCCCAGCTAGCCTCCATTTCAAGACAGTTCTGGGGAGCACTCATTACCATCTCAAAAAAAAAAAAA
>VXBL01008147.1:370567-394181 GCA_013400195.1 Aramus guarauna
ATATCTTGATTTAATTTCTTTCCTTCATTACATGTAATCACGATTTGCATATTGGTTTGTCTCTTGCATATAATCCTTTAAGGTGAAGTATTGGTTCTAGAGGAAGAGGAGTAAAACACTCAGCTTTATTCCCTGACTATATAAAGCCTGATCAGAAATCCACTGACACCCGTAGAAAGACTCCCACTGACTTCAGCCAGCCCTGCTCTTTTGACAAGTCAGTTCACATTTGCCATCACGCCTAGGATTCATTCCCTCATCACTTTGTTTGGATTGTCTCTGTAGAATAGCGTTCAGCATGGGATATCACTTCAACAGAGCACAATAGAGGACATTTAAAAAAACCCACAGCCATCCGCTAGTAAAAACATGTCCCCGTGTGAGGCCCCCCAGGTCAGCATAGGTTTCTGACTGAAGAAGTGAGGCATTATGCACTGATGTTAGCTGGAACAGAGCATATGCCATCTCTTTTAAAGTTGTTCTTCCAAAGATGTTACTGACATGAACTCTAAGCTCAGAATCTGAATAAACTGATGAAAATATGCTGTATTTTACATTTATGGTAGTTCTAAATTATCCACAAAGTGCTTTATCTATAAACATGTCCACAGACACAGTAATGCAGTATATCCAGAAGGAAAGCTAGACTCAGCCTTAAAATAAAACAAAGGCAAGTAAAGGGAAATCTAACATATGGGACTTGAACAAGCCATTACCTTCCATAAACATGGATAATCTTCCATCAAAATTACTGATAACTGAGCAGGAGAAACTCAGCTTTTTTAGCCTCATTGCACAAGTAGACTGTGCAACTCTTTACAAAGATGAAAACAGTCATGAGAACAACCAAACTTCATTATATTTGGGTCATCTGAACTCTAATTGTAAGCTATTTAGTATTGTTACCTGCAGAAAACTCTCTCTTGCACCCTTCACTGGTTACAGGAAACTATGTGCATGGAAAAAACACAACTGGACAGAGGGGCAGTGGTGAGAACAGCAAAGTGCTTTTTTCCCTTGCAGGCTGGGAAATACTCCTGATACCTCATGCATCCAAGAACCAGGGAGTGTTTAAAATCTCTGCCCCCTTTGCATCTCCACTTCCTTCTCTCTCACCATTTATAGTGCAGGTTCCAGGTGCTTGTTAACTTTATCAGTTCAAACCTTTAACCTTTTTTTTTTTTTTTTTTTTTTTTTCTATTATCTAATATCCTGGTTGGTGGGAGCCTTCATCCTTTCAGTGACAAAAGACACAAGTAGAGCAGAGAAACAAGTCTCTGAACAGCCATACCTTGGCATATGCAGAAATGGGGACTCATCTGTGCATTCACTACTGTTTCCTACACACATATTTCTTTTATTTTATTTAATCTGTTGTTTGTGCGTACATTGGATAGTGCTGCAGGCATGCAAACAATCATTTTACATGTTATGAAAAGATGATGTGAAAAATGACTGAAAGAGATTGCAAAAGGATTGGTGGGAGAAAGAAGACAAGGGGAAGAGCAGGCGGTCTTGCAGGAGACAGGGGGATGTCCAAGAGAGGTGTGGCAAGGACAGGAAGTCTGCATGGAGCTGACTACTTCATTAACAGAAGCTGTTAAATGCTATGGCATCCCAGAGCAACACGTTTGTCTTGAGGACCTCTTGGTTATGAAGGTTTACATTTTTTTTTACTTTATTCCCGCCTCCCACATCTACCTCCTTCTGGATAGTTTCTTTTAGCAAAGGAGCAGGCATATAATGTCAATTTTCACACCACTCTCTAGCTCTTTTTCTAAAGGCGGAGTTCCTCTCAGAAATGAAATCTTATATCCATATGTGCACACACAAACACAAATACATCTTCCCTTGATGGATACAAAGGGGTAACTTCAGTCTCCAGCTTTACACACCCCATCCACATCTCCGCGACCTGTGCCTGAGTTCTGCCATTTCCATAGTTACTTTATTTTGGTTTCCACCAGAGATACCATGAAATGTAAGACAGTCAGTAAGTAAAATCAAAATAATGCTTGTTCTTTTCTCTCTCCTAAGGGCAGCTTGCTCAGGGTGTTTCTGTGGACAGCCTGTGCATCTTGTTTATGCACATCCTGTTTTGCAACAAGCTAGGACTGCTGCTCAACTAAGCTGATTGAATATTGATTGTCTTTTCTCTTCATCTCTCCCCCCTCCCTTTTTTGCCATCTCCTCTTCATTTTTCCCCTTTTCCCTCCTCTTGTGCACTCACCATAGAAAAAAGAAAAAATGAAAAAAAAAGATGCCTTCGGGATTCCTTAAGTCTGTGTTGGCAGGACTCCTTGTTTGTGGTGCAGGTGTGCAGGAGACCTCCTCCGTGTTGTCGCCACAGCAACCTGCCTGTCTAATCTGCTGAATATAAAAAAAGAAACAGAGAGAGAAAAGCCATCCACCCCCTTCTGCTCCATCCATGAGCCCAAAAGAAGGATATCGTTTCCAAGCATTCCTCATAATTCCCCAGCCATTGCCCAGGCAACAGCCACAAGGAGCTGGCGGGCCCTGTGGAGAGAAAGCGGTCCCTGTCTGGAGTTCATTGCACCACCAGCACCAAACACCTCCCTCCCCCGCCTCCTGATTCTCCATTCTCTTTCTTTCCCCTACACAAATGTTGCATGCACGTCCATGCACACACACACACACGCACACGTAGAGCTTAGACCCTTGCATGTCGCTCATGCCTTCCCCCTCCCCTTGCAGTCGGTCAGACCATGAGCACATGCATTTCATCACCCTTGACTTCGTGTGACCTCCTGTTCCCAGAATACACACCAGGAGAGGCCGACAGAACATTTCAAAACTGTCATCACCCGAATATTTATTCTAAAATGACCCCATGTCCCTTCTATTGTGTCTCTTTTAATGATTCACTGTTGCCAATAACAGGGTAAATGTTAGATCTAACTTTGTAAAGTTCAGCATCCCATAGGAAAAATCTAATAAGTTTTACATTACACGGTAATTGTTGAGCTCATATGGCTCAGCAGCCAGATAATGTAGTGATAGATACTTCAGAAATGCCAGCTGGGAACTTGGCATAAGCGTTTGGGAGAGGTTATTAGAAGAGGGGTTTGGAAACCTTTGAAGATATTTAAATCTCCAGTCACCTTTCAGATGGGCTGTGTTGCTAGAAGTGTGTTTATCGGCTAGAGAAAGGACTGGTGAGAGAATTCTCCTTATCAAAGCTTGTGGTTTAAAAAGCAGTCCCTTGCAGTTTCAGTTATGACAGCTGTTTCTGGGATATGAAGAGGTTTTTCAGAGCTGTGGGCTCTCTATCCCCTGTATCCAGCAGTGAAAGCTCTCATTTGTCTTCCCACCGTCATGTTGATGCAGCTGGGTTTGACACTGCTTACCTCAGCACTTTTTTTTTTGTTAAAAGACAGAAGGCTTACTTGTGATCCCAGCCTTTTCCTATCAAATGACACTCAGCTAGTGGTTTTGGTGACTTATTTACTGGCACTAACCCAGTAAAAACAAAAATGAACGTTCACAACTAATAAATCCTTGAGCCCAGATAGCTTCAGCTACATTGGTAGGATTACATCAAACTGTCCAGACTGATACCAGCACTCCCTGGGAACCTGAGTCCTAGCAAGTACAGAGGGGATGCCTATCGCATCCTCTATGCATTTACATGAGCAGTACTTTGATCACGTAGTGTACGGGAGAGTTACATGCACAGTGTCAGAGAGGGGGTGTGTATTAAAAAAGAAGTTATCTTCTTCTCTCTTTCTTGCTGGATTTATTTGGACAGTTTAGCATAGACTAAATAGCGTAAGTATAAATAGCCTGCATAGCATAACACCATAAAATGCCAGAAAGACTAGGCAGATTGGACGAGAATTTCCATCTTTCTCAGCTGCAGTGAAGGACACCATTTTACTGCAGACAAAAGGTCAAAAAAGTTTAGCTAATGCAACTCTGTGCTGTGTGCTGCTGCGTACAGGCTGAGGTCACCTCCCTTCTGTAATATTATAGGAAGTGAAAGCATTCCTTCAGTGCACTGATGATAACATTGTTTAGCATTGCATTCCTCTTTCTGATCACTCTAACTTCCTTATAGAGCTAAAGTATAATATTTCCATCAGTCACAGGGCTCTTCTCTCTAAACCTTTGACGTAGCTCCCTGTAAAATCTTTTCACGTTGCAGCTCAGGAGGAATAATGTTGAAGAATTGTGCTTATGGCAAGCACTATTTCTACTAATTTGCAGGCACGATTCATTTGACAATGTATTCAACAGCCCAGAGTTTGGTAGACTAGGACGCAGGACTCCATCAGGCATTCTTTGTTTTCAACAGGGAGCTGACTGCATTTCTTAAGAAGGTAACTACCTGAAACACATCGAACACAGGCTGGGTTTTTTTTCTCTCCAGCAGGGTTTACCACTTCCTTCTGCTTCTTGTGGAAGAAAACCCAAGATTACTCTGTGTCCCAATTAAGCACTGGCACAGAGGTTGCCTGTTCTCCATGCTTTATAAAGACAAACCAAAAGCCCCACTGCTGCACAGAGCAGCCCTTCCTTACAGTCCTGACATCTGCCTAGCAATGGACAAATTCTGAACACCAGTGCTGCTACTGCAGAAAGGAGAACATATGTGCCTAGCAAAATGGTGGGGACAAGAAATGAGGGGGCCGTTTGGTGCTAAACTGTGTCTTCTACAACAGCTGTGGGGGAGGTATGCAGATGAGGTTTCATTGAAGAGGAAAGTACAGGAAGTGTTCTAGGTCAGACACATGTTCTTAATGAAAAATGCTTGATAAAGCAGGCATTCTGCCACCTTGTGACATCCACTTACCAGTTCAAAACATGAAAGAGTTAAGAAGAGAGAAGGTATCATGAAAGAAAGATGGTTCTGCCATTAAGCTTGGCAGTCAGGAGGCAGCAATTCAATGCCAATAGCTGCCACAGGTTGTCTGCATGACCCTGGTCACGTCAAATCACTTAATCTTGCATTGACTCCATTTCCCATCTGCAACGTCGGAACAATTCTTTGTCAGACATTATTTATTTTCTCTTTAATTTAGACCATAAATTTAGCCTTTTGTTTATTTAGACTTCGGGACAATGATTCATGCTTAAGTGTCTGCACAGTGCATTACAGATTGGAATTCTAATTTCCTATGTTGTATTTACAAAGGACAGATATTTCAAAATTTAAAAGTAGAAAATCTGTTATTAGTGCAGCAGAAAATAGATATAGTCCTGTAATTAAAAATAGAGCAAGTTGAGAAAGACACTTTTCTTACATATGGTACAACTAAAAAGTTAACAAGTTGTGTGATTTCCAGAAATTTAGAAAATTGAAGAAAAGGTATGAGTTAAGTTACTGCAAAAGCAGAACTCCAACAATCTAAAACCGATCCATAGTAAATGATTCAGAATTATTTCTTGAGAAAGCTTTTTCTTAAACTTCTTAGACTGACTTTCTTTTGCCTGCTACAGTTTCACTCAACATTTCAGCTGTCTTTAGGAATTATCTTCCTGTAGGTAAATCAGAGTTTTGTTTTCTTTTAAGCAAAGGAAAAGAACTGATGTTTTAATAATCAAAGGAATAGAAAGAAGTGTGTTCATCTCTCGGGATGAGCTGTGTGCAGGATGTTACCAACATACCTCTACAGTCCTCAGGTGCTCAAAACTGCATGCTCTTCAAAGGAGAGGTGTTTGTACTCTGGGGAGCACAGCCACCTCATAGTTCTGCAGACAAGAGGTACAGATTTCTAACACTAGAGATTCAGTCCTGCTAAAAGAATTTGTGCAAAAAACCTAACCCTAGGCTCTCTTTAACATGTGTGATATTGTGGAAATGTCAGCATGTTTGCTGACCACTGCAGATGCACTGCCTATCTGAAAAAAAGGATCTCATACTTTCAGCATGTCTCTGTTGTACAAATACCAATTTACATCTTTATTTTACTGAGTATAGCAGGTTTATACAGCTGTCACAAAAAAGATACCTGGTTTTACCTTCCTACTCCTTAATAATACATGACATGAAAGAGCACGGATTCAAATCCTACTTGCCTGTTATGAGATGAAGGAAGTGATGGTTTCTGTTACTCTGACAGCACTCCATCCAGAAAATGTTATATTTTTCTTTCATCCAGTATTCACCTATTTTCAATTACGTTCAATTAGACTTCTACATAAATTAATGAGGAGCCAGCCACATTCCTGTTCAGCAACGAGTCCATAGGCTGTAAGGTCAGGAGGGATCGTTGTCTTCATCCAGGCTGACCTCCAGCCCAACGCACACCATTAGACTTCCCTAGATGTCCTTCATTAATTGCAATATGTCATGTGGTTTGGCTGAGGATAGATGATAATGCCGAACATTAACTCCTCCCTAGAAGACACATTGTCACAATCTCTAGCTGGAAAATTAGCTCTAACCAGTACTTCAAACAGATAAACCTATTCATCCAAGGGAAGGATAGAATCTTACAGTGCACTGAAATTAAATGCAACTCCAATAACTCTTCCAAAGCATATCTGCCTTTCAAAATTTCCCCAAAATTGGAATGTCAGTTTTGCAAATGTTTTGTTCTCCTTCTTACTGCTCTCCCCTGCTGACTGACAGTCCCCTTCACTCCTTGTGTCTCCTTAGTGTTTTGACTGTAGATTTAGTTGAGAACCTGGATGTAATATTTCCTGACTAATACAGGATTTAATCAAGAGAGAGTCCACTCAAGGCCAAGTTCAGCCATACATCAGAGTCCCACCTGGACCCTCTGAAGCAGCCTGTGTATAATACTCTTGGGAACAAGCTGCTCCGGACTCACATCAGGCTATCTGATCTTTCCTGGGCTGAATCAAACCAGAAGGAATCTGACTTACAGTGAAATTTGGAGGTAGTTCTCTGAACTTGGAGAAATATTTACAATATCCCAGGTCAGCAGAAAATAAGTGACACACAAAAAAAAAAATAGCAGTGCATTAAACTTTTCTGCTCTTACTTTTTGTGCATTATGCTATGAAGAAATATGATTTAGATCTAGCTGTACTAAAATCACCAGTCATTGAATCTCTGCGTCTAAATAAGTCACTGCACCTAAATAAACACTGACAGTGTACTCAAACAAGAACTATAATTCTGCACCTGCAGTCATTGGAGGTCAATGAAATGTCTGCATTGCCTGGAAGCTTTGTTTTCTATCAATCATAGGCAGACAGTGCTGCATTTTTGTCTTTAAGAGCTTATTCAGCAAAAACATAGGTACAGACAGCAAGAGAAACATTTAGAGAGACTGGCAAAATGAAAATATAAGCAGGAATAAGCAAGAAAACAACATTGCTTTATATATGCAAATTCCCAAGCAATTTATTCAGAAAAAAATTTCTATACATAAGGGGAACAGTCAGGATAATAACTATGCATTAATGCATGGCTAGTAACTATAAATGAAGAAATACTGACATGGGTAGTTTTCCAGAAGCAAAATCTTTCTCCAGTGTGCAAAGTACAAATAACATTTATCCAATTTGCTAAGGAAAAAGTAGGAATTTCTTTCTCATGTCAAATAAATAGATAAATCAATAAAAAAAATCAGTGCTTCAGCTTTATTTTTTGTTTTATTTTGTACTTTTAAGTCTACAGAGATGGGTTGGTCCAATTATAGAATCAAAACTCTGTAGCTGATGTCTAAGATATACAGAAGAGTTTCTTACCATCTCTTCCACAACAACCCTCTGCTAAGATGTACCTGCATTACGTTTCTGTTACTTTTTGCAGTGGGATACAGAGCATACTTGTAGTTAAGGAATGATTCAGACTTAAGGACGCTCAAATGAAGTTCTCGGTCCAAGAACTCCTATGTTGTCTTGGATGCTTTTCTTGATCTCTTTGCATCCCAGCTGTCCATTTGTACCAGAGAAGGGATTTGTACCAGACTTGGTCTCCCCCTCTGACTCTGTTTTTCCTAGTTAGACTATAAAGTCATCAGGAAAAGCATTTCACTGTTTGTTTGGATGACTGATAAAATAGGGTCTTGATTTAACTCAGCACTGCCAGACAATATAGCATTTCATATTATTATTACTGTTATTAATATCATCATCATTGCTATTACTAGTGTGGCTACATGGCTGTTCGGTTGGACACCACTGAGTCATTGCTCTGCCTGTAGAGACAAGTATTTCGTCTGCCCACAACAAAGCCTCTGAATTTATTAGAACAGGTCTGAAATTCACCTGACCCTATCCATTCATGAGTTAAAAGCTGGGAAACCTATGAAGCTTGTTTGACATTTGCCAAGATAGACAGTAAAAACTATCATAGGCAATCCCTAAAAAGCTTCCCAAGTCTTTTAACAGGCAATACAAATAGATATGAGCTACACTTCCTGTTGAAAGCTGCGTTAAATATGTTACTCCACATTTTAGCATTTCTTTTTCTTGCCAGTCTCACCAATGGAGAGGAAATGGATTGCAGAGCATGGAAGTTCTGCTTTTGAACCTGATCCATGAAAGTCAGTGTGGATTTTCCAAGGGAGCAGATCAAAAGAAAATGATAGGCTGGCAAGATGGTGCAAAGTTAGCAATCCATTCAACCTCCAGACTGAAAACAGCCGTAGGGCAAACCTCTGTACGGTTAACAGACAACATAAGGTATAGCATGTGCTACTCCTGATGTATATCTCTATGAAGTCAACAGAAAGGTTAGACTTTGGACATGTCTCTCAAAGGACTTAAAAACTAGAGAGCATAGTAGTAACTGGCTTTTAGTCTGAACAGTCATTTTCCATCTCAGAAGACAACAGAGGAAAGTTGAGAGAAGGATGCTGAAATCTTATTGTGTCCGGGCAAGAAGAAATCTTTCTTAAACAAAACTGCAATAGCTTATGCAAGCAGTATAACAGTATAAATGGCATACTGACATATGCAAGCTGTCGTATTCCCAAGGTTGACCAACATTTAGCGCTGAAAGATAAAGATAAGTCAAGAGTATGAGCTTTTCCCCCACAAAAAATACCTTTTTCATCAAATATAAAGACATTATTGTTCTCTATTGCTCATCTTTCTGTCACCAAAAACACTTGTTAAGAACACTAAATCTGTCATTTTCAAAGTGTATCCCCTCACCTAAAGAAGTCATGAAAAGACACCATGCAGCCATTTTCTCCAGGATTAGAATACAAATACTAAAGGTTAAAATATATCTCTAAAGTATTAAGTCAAAGTATCTACCTAAAAACATTTATATTTAGTGATTTTTGACCACCATCCCATTCAACAATTATATGACAAAAGCTGACATATGCAAGACATTAATTTTTCTAAAGTTGAACATCCCAGTGCTATTAGTATCACTGAATAGTCAATTTTCTATATATTTTTCAGCAATGACAGAGTACAAAAAAACTTAAACAGCTGAACTTCTCTGCAAAAGATAGGGTGGCTGAAAAAGTAATGTGACGCTCTAATTTAACCATTTCACAAGCCCTGTAGGGGATACATTGCCTATCTATTGAGATATCTACCTGAACAAGCATTTCTTCCTAGTACAGCCACCAGTGTGTGGAAAATATAAGGTGATACAGGCACAGAGAGGTTTTACTGAGAAGCAGAATTTCCTTTCAGCTTCTCTGGGGCGTGGAGAATCTTTCATTTCTATGGCTTTATTATTATTATTTGAGCTAGTGATAATTTCTTTCTAAGCAGACTACATATACCTGCATGTGCTTTTTGGAAGAAGTTTCACAAAAGGTTGATCTAGGATAAAGGAATGTTTTATTCAAAACTAAATATGAAATCAGTATGTCTCTCAGAGCTTCTCCTGTGCTTCCCCTTCCCACGCTTTTGTGTAGTAGTGAGGCCACTATACAGGGCCACAGAGATGACCAGGTTGACAAAGCTTGCAGCCAGACTGGGCCCTGAAAGAGTTGATGGGTACTGCAGTCACATCAAAGCACTCTGTTGCTCAGCCCTTCAGGAAAAAAGTATGCTTCCTCATGCTTACTGTAATGCAGTACACCCTCTTGGTT
This sequence comes from Aramus guarauna, assembly GCA_013400195.1. Lineage (NCBI taxonomy): Eukaryota > Metazoa > Chordata > Aves > Gruiformes > Aramidae > Aramus > Aramus guarauna. The sequence continues at coordinate 380,566 of VXBL01008147.1, forward strand.
TTCACTATATCTAACCATGGCAAGTTAATGGCACAGGTGCTGGGCTAGCATTCATTGTCATCTGTTATTCCAAATATCCTACAACAGTCTGCCAAAAGGGATTGGTCTCTGATTCCGGTTTCTGTTGTATTTGAATGTCAGCAAGGAGCAATCTGCTTTTTCAGTAACTAGAAGCATGGTAAGAAATATGACAGAGTTAATATATTTACATCTCTAGTTAGAGCTTCTTTGCACCATAAATGTCACTTTAAAACACCAGCAGAGTTTAGGCAGCATACCTTACCTTGCTTTCAACAGCTGCATCCTGGAATCCTTGTATCATCTTGTCCATTAATAGAAGACAAGAAGAGACCTTTATTTCTACTCATACATTGCCTCTTTCACTCCAGCAAAATGTCTTTTGATTAAACAAAACATGCTAAGACATGAAATCTGTCACTTGCTTCAAATTCCCCAAGTGCACGTTCAGCTAGTCTTCATTAAAAATAAAAAGGAATACACACACACACACACACACACACACACACACACACAAGCCCTCATTTAGCTAACAATTGCAATCATTTGAGCACAAGCACCTAAGTTCCAAAATGCATGTCATAAGTTTTTCTGTATCATGAAAATTTTATTAGCAACAGCATTGGATTGTGTTCATAGCAGTTTCCTTGGGCACTGTGGAATGGAGGATAGTTCTCTCTACTGTGAACTGAGTAGGTGTTTCAAACCTGGGTTCTCAGAGAGAAAATCCGTATCTTAACCAGGGAAACCATATTTGCACTATTCGTTAGAAACAGGAGGTGAAAACATTGCTCAGTTATATTGACCAGAGGATCAGATCAAAGAAGGGAGGTTAAGTGAATACTTGAATTCGAGCTAATACATAAGAGCACTAAAGTTTCCCACTTTTTCAAATATGTGAGCCACATCCATAACAGAATCGTCAAATTATAATCTGGAGCTGACCAAAACCCAAAGCTGATGCCAAAAGATCTCAAATCTAACATCTCACCCAGACTTGGTATGGAAAATTTAATTTGAAAAGGTTTGCCAGAATTTGTTACAAGGATGATTTTTTTTTATTTTTTTTTTTTTTTCTATGATACAGATGGAGTTTTTGTTCATATTCAAGAAAGCTTGTGCTAAGGTTTCTCTTCATTACTACTCTTGCCCTTGGCTCTCTTTGCTTGCTTTGTGCTGAGTTATGCTTCCCCCTCAGTCACCAGAAGCAATGCTAAAATAATAAATCTTTACAAATAAATCAGATAAAATAACAAAATGTGCTCTATTAAAATAACCCACACCAGCAGGAGTGTTCATTAATTAGATGTAAACATGGACACTAGTAAATCACAGCAGAGAAAGACAGGGAGAAAAAAAATGAATAATCTCACCTGCACTTTGTAATATTATACACTATTAAAATGGAAGGAGATGTTCCACAGGCAAGTTTATACATTTCTGATTTGTTTGATATACTTTCTTGAATTATTACTGTGCTATATATCTGTTCCTCTCATGTGGGTAAGAACGGAAGAGGAGAAAAAAAGAAAAGACTGCAGTGGTCTTATTCTTCCTTCAAAACACTTTACAAGTGAAATGGGAACATGTTTTCTTCCAAAAGGTTAGTGACATAATACAAGAGTTTTATCATATATTCCTTAAAATTGTTCTTCTTCTGAAAAACTGTAGTAGCAGATTGCTAATATCTCCCATGCAGGACAATTCACAGCCCATGCTCCCCTCTGAGAGTATGACAACATTTGGAAAGCGTCTCAGCTTACTAAATTTAAAGTTAACATTTGGCAGGTTTTACAGGACTCAAGTTTGGCAAGCCGAGTATAATAAACAAAGTGGCATTATTTTTCATCATATTTAAAAATGTAATTCCCTGAAGATTAAAGGGTATTGTGGGGAAAGAGGCCCTGTATTAGTTCTTCCCTTTTTGCAGGGGGAGTCCCAGTTTATACAAATGAGCTCTGGTGTAATTAGTGTGGCAGTGGCCCCTGTTTTGACTCTGTTTTTTCAATTGTTTGCAATTCCTTTTGCTAAAACTGTGCCTAAAAAGAAAATTCCAAATTAACTCAAAGTAAAGGAACCAGTCAGTTGCCTTGCTTTGAAGATGAGCTTTTCCAGACAGACTCTGAAGGGCTGTCCACAGGGGACAGTTGTTGAACTATTATTACTTGAATGGTTTTCAGCTCCACTGACGTCCCCCAAGGTTAACAAGACAGTTCAGTTAAAAATAACCTTAAATACAAAGGGTGAGTGTGGGGAATCCAATTTTTTTTAAAAAGTGTCAAGAACCGCCTTGCACTGGGAAAGTCTAGGACATCCAAAGTTAAGGCTAGAGCTCCATCTCTCAAATCGCACTGTTATGGAGGACAAATAAAAGCACAATAGGAAACGTAAAGGACAAAGTAACAACCTTATTTTTGATTTTTGGACTTCAGTCAGCCTATGCAATACCCTTAATGCTCATAAGCAGTTGAACTATTAATGTCATTGAATGGAAAGGAATGGATACATTATTTATGTACAAAGATTTCACTTTATAGCAAATAGCTCCAAAACAAAAACAACAACAACAACAACAACAACAACAACAACAACAAAGCTTTATTGTCTGTTATTCTGCAAAGTCCAGATACGACGAGATAAATGGGACAGATGAGCCTTTTACAGCCCACATAACTGCTATGTTAGGTCAATGGTACATTGCACCAGGCTCCAGTTTGAAGAGACACCTACAGGTACATCTACACATTCTAGGAGTGAAAGTGCCCAGTGAGTCTCAACTCTGCACGGCACACACAGGACTCTCCACATAAATGTGCACCAGCTCAGACTCTTCAGATGTAGTTCACATGTACTCACTCCTGCAAGGATATGTTCCTCCATAAATATTACATCCTCACTAGCGGTATACTATACTCACCTATAAAACTTAAGCTATCTTAGCCCTAGGGAAAACTAAAACTAGTTCTCCTGCACACATATATTTTCTGTGGTTTCTGTTGTTATTTGTTAAATATGCTCTCATGAAGTTTTTTGCAAAATTCCCTTAACTGAAAAAGAAAAAGGAGGCAAGAGGCAACTTATAAAGCTTCTTAATCACAGATCCACAAAAGTTGACATTAGTTAAATATGAATAGTGGTTTCACAAACGGCAGCATATGACCTTGAACAAATCTGACAACATAGCTCAGGCAAGGATGAAGGGCAAGAGTCTGCACACCAATGCAGCTCCCGAGCTCATGGTGAGAGCTGTCAAATGGTGCTTCTTACTGTGTAGATGCAAACTCTTTGACAAAAGCTGGTTCATTTCAGTGGTTTGCTTTGCAGCACATGATGAAATTACTTTGCACACACCCCTATAAAACCAGTACATATGTGCTTCCCCATGGACTCTGCAGTTATAAACTTTATACTGCCTGTTCACTGCAGGTGGTAGCCACTTCCATTTACTAAGCCTGTGGAAGGTCCAAGAAGACTATAGTAAGTCTCTGTGTTGAAAAATAACAACACTATCTTATTTCAAGTGTCACAAATAAGCAGCACTATTTCTTTGGGTAGATAACACCATGAATCCAGCAGCCCCCAGTTTTCTGGGTATGCAGGGTGCATCACTTGGAAGGATGAAGCCTGGTTTCAGCAGGTATAGTGTTAGGCATAATCATGCCACATCATAGCTTCCTCTGCAGCAATTACTTATCAAGTTGAAGGTTGTTCTATCCCAGTCTTTTTCTCTGCTTCATTCAACCACATCATAAAGCTTCCTGTTCAAGGGCAACCCAGTCTTGTACTCTGATGTTATCCCCTGTACACTGCTTCCCAGCTTGTACCCAAGCCCTTCGTTCGGCCATGCACGTGCTACTTTGCCTGCTCCAGAGCCAACTCCCAGTATGCTACCTCAGTCCTGCTGCTGGGATTTTTAGGGAGGGCTTCCTCCCAGAGTGATGGCTCCTACTCTCCTCTACTAGTACCTCTCCTTTTACTGTTCTAAAGGGATTTTAGAGCCCTCTACCAGCTAACACTTGCGTAAGGAGTTATCACAGAATCCAGGATGAGGCCCATAAGTCTACTGGAGCTGTGTACACACGGGGAGAAACAAGAGCAAGAAAGGCAATAAGCCATGGGACTGGCTCTGCTTTCATTTTACTCCACTATGGATCAAGAGTATTTCCACTAAAATCACTCAAATGATCAAGTAAATCATACTTAACTCATACCATACCAAGATCTGGGAGAGGTCAGTCTCTTGTTTCTGCACTCCTCTTTAGTGTGCATGACAGACTGTTCTTGCAGGCTGTACTGGACGTTGTTGAATAAGTAGCTTTCTCTGTCTGAACGCTTTCTGTCATTACTATTATCAACTTCCTTCTTTCTGCTCTTGATCATATGACAAAAGTTGGTACTGTCCTGGATGAAATGTATACTAATTCCCCTACGGATGATAAGAAAAGGGCAGTAAGAGATAATCCACCACAGCAGATTAAGACATAAGTATCAACTGACAATTCCTTCAGATAGCATATATTCTTTTTCCCTTTTCTAGACTTCATCACATAGCTAAAGTCCTTTCCAGAGATTTGCTAAGGATTCAAGCACATACAATAAATGTCTGTAACAGGAAAATAGTGCTAAACATACTGCATGATTTCATTTGTTCCAACAAACTATTCATTTCATCCTCTACAGTCTCATTGGTAAAATCCTTTTCTTCTATTTTATTAATCTACTCATCCTCACAATTCGTGTTCTCCCTGATTCCAATAATGATATTTCTGCTTTAAATTGCTAAGTACAGTCAAAATGCAAAGCATAGCTTCCTTGACTCACCAGCTGTTTGATAAACTTTATAGGATCTCTTCACATAGAAGCATGCTACAAGGACTTTAATGTTTCAGGGATGAGCACCAGGAAACAACAAAACTTTATCTCTGGAATAACCACTACATTGATTGCAGAACATAAAAATGGACTATTTGGGGATTTTTTACTAGGATATGACACTAGGCTGGCCATATGCTCAGAATGGGCTTTATTATCAACAAGTGTGCAGTGCTTTTGTTATGAATTTGCTGCACATGTACAAACCACAATTTTTACTGGGTAATAATTCATTCAAATCAAACACATTTTCCAGCACAAAACTCAGAAGATAATAATTTATTAAAACAACTCTCATTCTGAATTTTCTTCTTTTTTTTTTTTTTTTTTTTTTTTTCTATTACATACAGGCAGTAGAGCTCTTGAAAAGGAACACTGAAAAACTTGGTGCATAAACAAAGAACGAGTGCTGTTTCTTTTCTATTCTGTTCTACTTAAGTAAAACTAATTTGGTTGAACTCAAGCATTCATTAAAAAAATCTCCTTCAAGCAGAAAGATGGTGAGGAAAATTTCAGCCACTATCTCAATTTACATTAAGAGCACTCTGAGGTCAACTTTGTAGTGAAGTTTTCATATAAAGTTTTCTCGCCTCCATCCAGAGAATTTTTTTCCACAAGATGCTCATACCTACCGTTATAGTCTACTCATTCTTAAGCTTCTTTATACCTCCCAATCCCAAAAGTCTCCATGTATTTCAAACGTAAAGTTAAAAAAACCAAAAAAAACAAAAAAAACAAAACACTTTCTAAGCTACCTGAGTGGACTCTAAACAGATTGGAAATCAATACGGTCCTTAGTACCACAGATCTGAGTATGTCTCAGTCTAATACACCTCATGATCTAGTACAGGTTAATGATTTGCCAAAGTATGCTGTTGCTGATTTAACAATGGCGGCATTGTAGCTGTACAGACTAAGCTACCTGTCCAGGCTCACAAAGGATATTTACAGTAGTATGAAGAATTGAACCCAAATTCTTGCAATTTTGCAAACAGCAGAACAAAGTTGTAACTGGCAGGACCATCCTTACCTATGCTCTGATTAAAGTCAAAGGATCTATCAAAGCTTGTTCTGCTCTTAGACACCACAAAATGTCTCCAGTAGTCTTTCCTCCACATAAAAATATCTCTATATCTTTTAAATCTTGACTAACACTCAAGACTTGTCATTCTACATAGGGCTGGATGGCCTTGCAAACTAGCAGGGATGCAAGACCAGAATGAGAACACCTTTTAATATTGCTTTGTCCATGTGGAAATCAGTCAAACAGCCATCTGCTACAAGTAGCAATTTCAAGTACATGCATATGGGACTCATAGCTGGCCTTCCTGCCCCAGCATCAGTGTAAGCAGTGGATTTGGACAACTTTCTAAACTAGGCACATCAAATTAATTCATGGTTATTTTTAAGCAGTTGAAGTCCCAGACCTTCGTTCTCAAGTTTGGAAGTTAAAGACATCAACCCTGACACACACACTTCAATATCTAAAACACAGTGTCTTTGAGAAACAGATTCCTTCCATGTGCAGGTTTTTTTGCAGCACGAAATGTGAAGAACAAGGTAGGAATTATAGAACAGTTTATTTCCCATGATCAGACCACAAGAAAAAAATTACAAGAGGCAGTATGACATGCTGTGTCTCAATATTTACACCATCTGTGTCCCTCAGAGGAAATCAGTTTGTTTTCCAGCACGCTAAAGAACATCTTTCTTCTGTTTTGGGTAACCATCTCAGCCACTGACATAGATTTCCAAGGAAAAGGTTGCATCCATTTTTTTAAACATCTCACTTCTGAAATATTTTGTGTAATTATGCATAGAAATAGAATTAGCATTTCTAAACACATTGCTTCTGGAAACCATCTTGCTGAAAACTGACCTTGGTATCGTTTATTCTGGATAGTTTAATTTAGTCAGCTGCATAATAAAAGCACAGAGCAATTTTCAGTGAAAAGCCCAGATTTTGCTCCTCTTTGACATGATGGATAGCACTTTTCTCCACAACCAGCTCCATTAATACTGAGAGTTAAAAACTGTTCAACGCTAATACAGGGAACAGAAAGTTGGATCACGACATAGCAAAAAGAGGCATAGCAAACATATGGGACAAGTGAAAGGCAGAACCTGAACTGCAGGGAAAAAAAATGGGATTTTTCCTTGAATTACAAGCAGTACTTTCTTTAAGCTGTCATTTAGTCGAAGTAAACTGCCAGATATAGTAAGCATTAGTACTCCATGGGAGTTCAGGACAGGACATTTGCTTAACATGTTTAGCAGAGAGTTTTAAAAGTAGTTTAACAGTCTCATTTAAGGACAGCCAAATAGGTATCTTTATCCCCAAACTTGCACATCTACTTCAGTGAGTATTACATGTGGACTCTGTCCTGAAGTGAAGGGAATACATGCTGAAACCATATACCCAGACCGCATCCTGGAAACAAACTATGAGTACAAGCATATAAGCACAAGGCAGTAGTGATGGTCATTTCCAGATGGATCTTCATGTGTCCTCTAACGGTTTACTGTTCAGACTGGAAAAGGGTGTTGATGGAGCATCGCTTATATTGATACAAGCTGCAAGTGGCATGTCTTTTTAAATGTAATGACAGCAAGCACTATTCAAAGAGCTGCTTTTACTTCTCCGTGTCAACAGCCATCGCAGGAGAGCATCAGCTGAAGTGTAGGTACAATTGTTCTTGTGTGCACAGAAGTGTTATTCAAATCAACAAAGAAATGGGAACTCACATCTTGCGTGGAAACGAAAATCACAGTGGGTTTCCTTGGCCTCCATGTCATCTTCCTGGAGTACTGTAAATACTCCGTTTCCTTCCAGATTACAGACCTCATAGATTGTGCAGTTAGGTAAACATGCTATCTGTGGTTAACCTTAAGGAATGTGTAATTAAATCCATCCGGTAACAAATTCCCTGGCTGGTTGCGGAAACAGGCATTTCGACTGGAAAGAAGGTCCTCTATGGCTGCAGGTCTTCCTGGTCAATACTGAACAAAAATGCAGTTACTGCTACAAGCATGTACACTTTGGTTTCTTTCATTGACTTGATTCAAACAACCTTTGCTTTATATGGCTTTTCTATTTTAGAGGTAAATTAGAGGCTATTAGAACACTGTTCATCAGGAAGACTGATAGCTCCTTAGCTCCATAACAGCTTCACCTGTCACAAGAAATAGTAAATAAGATAGTAGGTCTCTTAAAATATGCTAGGAAAATACATGTTAGGAATAGTTCAATTATCAGGCCCAGGATAATTATCAGGCTACAGAGCTGGACAGAGAGGAAACAAATGAAATTCCACAAAGTCAGGTGAAGGGTCCTGCATTTAGGGAGGAATAAGCCCAGGCACCAGTACAGGTTAGGGGTTGACCTGCTGGGAAGCAGCGCTGCAGAGAAGGACCTGGGAGTCCTGGTGGACAACAAGCTGTCCATGACCCAGCAGCGGGTCCTTGTGGCCAAGATGGCCAATGGTATCCTGGGGTGCATTAAGGAGAGTGTGGCTGGCAGGTCAAGGGAGGTTCTCCTCCCCCTCTATTCTTCCCTGGTGAGGCCACATCTGGAGTTCTGTGTCCAGTTCTGGGCTCCCCAGTTGAAGACAAGGAACTACTGGAGAGACCCCAGAGGGCTACAAGGATGATTAGGGGCCTGGAGCATCTCTCTTAGGAGGAAAGGCTGAGAGAGCTGGGTCTGTTTAGGGGATCTCATCAATACTTGCAAATATCTAAAGGGTGGGTGTCAAGAGGATGGGGCCAGACTCTTTTCAGCGGTGCCCAGTGACAGGACAAGGGGCAACGGGCACAAACTGGAACACAGAAGTTCCGTCTCAACATGAGGAAAAACTTCTTCACTGTGAGGGTGCCAGAGCACTGGACCAGGCTGCCCAGAGAGGTTGTGGAGTCTCCTTCTCTGGAGATATTCAAAACCTGCTTGGACATGATCCTGTGCAACATGGTCTAGGTGATCCTGTTGGAGCAGGGGGCTTGGACTAGATGATCTCCAGAGGTCCCTTCCAAGCCCTACCAGTCTGTGATATGCATAAACACAGACATCCCATCCACAGCAGGGCCTGGATGGGATCATGCCTAGATGTTGATGCAATCAGGATTGACCATAAACTGATATAAATCTGCAGAGCACCAGCAGCTGTTTAGCACCTCACCTATATCTTGCCTTGCATTACCTTGCCTTGTGCTGTGTCCTTTGCAAATTTTCAATTGTGCCATTTCTAAAAATAAAAAATAAAAAATAAAAAAAAGAGACTGAACAGACAGCATAGGAGGCTTATTTGCCTTTGTTTTAATTCTCATTTCAAACTTTTTGCATTAAGTGTGAGACCAAACTATTCTAACAGATAAAAGTGAAAACTACGAGTTTTATGTTGTTATAGGTCAAGCTTGAAGAAAATAACAAATATCACAATTCTTATTCTAAATATCAGATTAAATGACTGCATTAAAATTGAATTTACAAGAGATATTAATGGTATTAAAACATGACACAGCACAGTATCAGTAACAACTCTGGAACTTTTCCAAAATTTTCTATAAAAGCCTATTATGGCTTCAGAGGTCCATAAAAACCAAACAGGTTTTACTTATGTTTCATAGATTTAATGTAGAGGAAAGATGTGGATTGCACTCTGCTGTAGGAAAAATTCAAAATTCAAGAGTGAATATTTTTTCTTTTTTTCTTTCCATTTCCTGAATTCTGTTGCCACAGAAATGCTTCCAGCTCTCTGTCACTCTTGAGTTTTGCTATATGCAAGAAACATGGTGAAACTTGTGTAGTTAATTAATAGAGAAAAACCTCTTCTGATGACAGTTCTGAAGTGATACCTAGCTATATTTCAGCAAAATCATATCTACAGTCTTCAACTCATTCCAAAAGGAGCTGAAATCAGTACTTATTCCCAGCTCTAAAATAATAATATTGATATCTTCCTCTATCATACCAGCACTGTCATACCTGTGGAGGATCACTGGTCTATTTAGGCACTCACCAAAAAATGTTTCAAAACAAGGAGGTGAGGAGCACAGTCCTGCTATTGCAGGAAGAAGACAGCAGCTCAATCAGGCTGGTGACTCCTCGGGAGGCATTAGCAGCTGACAGTGCTTAGGGTGGGCTTGAGATTGCTCTAAACCCAGCCAAACTGACAAGACATCAGCTGAGGGTTTGGGTGATCATAGCAAGCCTGACAGTCCCCTTATTCTCATCTGTTCGTGGTCAATGGAGACTGACTCCAGCAGACTAACTAGCTCACATTATGTAAACTGTAAAGCTAAGGATATTAGAAATTCCAGAGGATTTGTGCATAGTGGAGGAAGAGGAGGGTTAAAAAGAGGATACTTTCAATCTTTTCTTTTTTTTTTTTNAGAGAATTTTTGTTAAAAGAAAAATGAGTCATCTCCATCTGACCTGGCACAGCCTGCACATGTGAGTCTATTGTATTGTGTTCTGCTGACAAAGGATTTGATAGCTGCTGATATGAATGTAACATCCATTGTCCTACAATACAACAGGAACTAGGAAGATATAAAAAAAGCTGTTGCCCACCAATTTCCTATCTTATTCCAATTATTTACTATCTACTTTTTCTTCTTCAAGGTATACAATATAATTCCATACATAGTAAATATTCATCATGACTATGTGAGACCAGCTGCTTGGACCCAGCAGCCTGGGTTCATAGCTTAATAACATCTCAGAACAGTGTTTTCCTTAGAGGAATATGGTACTTGAAAGAAGAAAAAGGTGAAGAAGCAGCAGTCATGGTCATCAAAGTAGCTCAAATCAACTAGTTTTTTGCCTTACTGTATGACATCTAGCTGCAAAATGCGAGAGGATGAAGGCATATGCAGAATGTTACAGAGGGAAGGGAAGAGAAGTTAGGAAAAATATTTGGGTGGAAAAATATTGAGAACCCAACTTCTTACAATTCTGATGAGCTCTCTCAGCTTCCTTTATTTCTTCGCTAGAATCATAAGCAGACATGAGAAAATACCATGTAAAAGACTGAACTTTCACCTTAAGTAGAAGTAAAAATGCCAAGAAACCGAGCAAGCAGAGCCTGCCATAGCAATACTGTGAGAACAATTTTGGGGAATTGAGAGGTTTGGATAAATTTCAGGAGAGCTTCTCAAATTTCAAGTGCTTGTCTGAACAAAATCTGGTCTCCAGAACTTAAAGTACACACCTTGCAACCTCCATTTATGTGCTAAAATGTATTGTATGATTAAGAGGGAATCAAAGCTTGCAAAGTTAGCATTCTGCACTTATTCTTGAATAACTGTGTGTCAATTGTTTTTCCTCCTCAGTCCAAATAAATTTTATAGCTGAAAGCAGAATAAATTTCTCTACCATTACTACCATTGTTCAGCTCATAGACTAAGTGAATCCACACAAGAAAAGGGGTCCAGAATAGGGGAATTTTTTCCAGCAAAGCACATTTAAACTGTATCCGGAGTTCAGAGAGGGGTGAAAGGGGAGGAAAACAGACATGCTTCCAAACATTCAAACAGGAAGACCCAAATCCCGGTTCCCTATGGGAAGCCCAACAGTTTAAAAAAAGACCAAGTAAACTTAATTTAAGCACTGCATTTAAAGGTAAGCACTGAGTTTCAAAATGTGCTTCCACTGACATAATGGCTTAATTTTCCTATTGAACAGTGGAGTTTCTCAGTTTGGCAATTTCGTTATGGTACTCCTTTAATTTCTCCAGAGCCAGTTAAATCTAGCATAACGTAGCTGGTAATTTTCAGGACAGAATCAACTATAAACATAGCTGCCTGTCTAAATGGAGCCCAAAGAATCAGGATTTCTGAGGAAAGTGTGGTATGTGCATGCACAGACATGGTGTAAAATTGCTTCATTTCACACTGACAGCTATTTTATTTTTGATTCTCAGCTGCTCAAGAAGCTTTGTTTGCAACCTATCATATCCCAGTCATGCAACAGCAACATTTTATGGAAAAATACCAAACTGAGAGTAAAACTAAGTGCAGATCACAAGCTCCTGTAATTTGTAATATCAAACCTTTCATCTTCTTTCAAAGTCTGCAGCTCCCAGAATCAAGCAGCTGCACAGGGATCTCAGCTTGCAAATGTATAAAAGTGAGTCTCTAACCTTTATAACTGCAGAAAGAAGCTGAAAATATACGGCAAGTTTACTTCAGCTTCTCAAAGACACCAAAACAAATTTTAAAACCTCAAGATGTACTCATCATATGTTTTTTTGGGGAAGTCGGAGGAGTCTATCACCTGTTTGGGGCTTTTTTATTTGATGTTGGCAGTACTGCAAGTGTCTCACCATCTCCTGCAATTGCAGTAAGTGTCGTAAGTAAAAAGCTGAGTATAAAAGAAGTCAGCAGCGAGTCCTAAGCTGCTAATCCCACACCGAGTCAAACACACCTGCATGTACCTTCTGAATCAGGGTTGCCCAATGGCTAAGGTGAAGGACCAGAGGCACATCTTTACGACAGGTTTGGCATCCTGCTGGAGACCCCGGGGTAGCTCTGAGCGTGCTGGCACAATTGCCAGGGAGGCTAGCTAGCTGAGGTACGGTGTGCGCTGATGCAGCTGCCCAGCGAGCGGCACCTTGCCCGGAGCCAGGTAGCACTCACACGGGTAGCTCTCCTCAGACAGTTCTACACAGAAGGGTTATTTGTCATGGTTCTCAGCTGTACCTCCGATATCCCAGCAGCCACAAAGCAGAGCAATTCACTCTTTTCTTTTTCTTTTTTTTTTTTTTCAGTCTCAGAAAAAGAACTCTGGAATCTTTTTTTCCTCAAAAAGGCTAAAGGAACATTTTTAGTCTAAAAGATCTTTTACCTGATCAGTAAAGCATAGGCAGTGCTCCACACGATATGCAGAGAACAATAGGATACAGAAGTGCCTGTCTTTTGAAAAACAGTCACTGCAGAAGACAAGTAAAAGCAAGTTGTTGCACACAGACCAGGGTCTGCACTCACTGAACAACTGCCAAAATAATTTATGCTGTCATGTGATCCATCCTTGTAATCAACAGTGAAGAAATGGGAATAGGGGAGCAGATGAAAAGTTTTTAATATAGCAAGGGTTTTTAACAGAAAAAATAATCAAGCAATTTAATGACAAATCATAACTGTAATAAGGAGAGGACATTATCCTCCAAACAAGAAAGGGGTTCTGGAAAACAAATAGTTCACAGAGATATTTTTTCCAGAAACTCTCACTTCATTATCCTCATAAAAAAAAAAAAAAAAAAAAAAAAAAAAAAAAAAAAAAAAAAAAAAAAAAAAAAAAAAAAAAAAAAAAAAAAAAAAAAAAAAAAAAAAAAAAAAAANAAACACCACCAAACCTTAAAATTGCTGAATTACCTTCAGCCATTGTAAGTCTGTTTATTTCCAGCTGCAAGCCGTATAGAAGTGCACAGTGTTCAAAACTTGGCATGTATTAAAAAGTGGTTAACAACAATGTGAATTCCAGCCAGCTGAAAAGAAAAAGAAAGACTATTAAACTTGAAAATATTGTTATTCTGACCTCTCTCAGCACCATAATTTCAGTGTGTTTATTTACAGAGACCTTAAAGAGACACAAACTAAAAAAGATTGTGCTGTGATACTCTTGTCAGCTATGCTTATATGGATAACATAATTTTATTGGGGAACATACATCTTTCTTGATTGTCACATAGTGTTGAACACTCACCTTGCTCCCAAACTCCTTTTTTTTTTTT
>VXBL01008147.1:394218-436118 GCA_013400195.1 Aramus guarauna
TGGAAGGAGTAGTGGAGGGGAACAAGGAGGAGGAAGAAGAAAACAGGAAGGGGGGAGGGGGAGGAAGTTTAGACATTAAAATCACTTATCCTTTTGTTTAAATATACTGTGTATGTATTTCCCAAGGGTAATGAGTTTACTAAGGCAGCTTCAGTACAGGAATTACAAACCAGTTTTATAGATTCAAAACTGGTATCATATAAACTTCCATTTTGGCAGTATCTTCCTGGAACACGCTTTACATTAGAAATGTGGCAGTAAAGTTAAAACATTATGGAGATCTTATTACCTAAAATACTCATTATGTTTATTAATGGGCCTGATCCTGCAGAGTAATGGACACTTTCAATCTTATATAAATTCTTTTTTTTTCTTATTTTCTGAGATTCTACTTAAAAGCAATATAGTTTCTCAAACTTATCCTAGTCCGATAATTGCTTAAAACATTATTTCTTCATTTCAGAGATAAGCTAATGCTGTAATTAATTATATTCTATACACAGCAACTGACTTAGATGTATCTTCAAAAGCCAGGTGGAGATTGCCTAAGATCTAAGATTGCCTAAACTGCAGGTCTTCCCCAAAGACATTCACGTGTACACATGCTTTTTCCTTAGTATGGTTAATATCCTGTGAACTGTAGACTGTATAATAAATAAAAGAGAGAGAAAGTGTAATTAATGTTACTCTTGGAATCATAACTTCAGCTTTTTTCACCATGTGACTTAACCCATTAGCTGGGGTTATGGCAGTTTTTGTAACCTACTTACTCTCTTGTACATATCAGGAGGCATGCTTCTGTTGTAATGGTTTTAATCAATTTTTACAGATAAAACCACAACATATTTCCAGCTGAAAATTCTCTCTTACTTTTGCTCTTTCTTTTTCTTGCTATCTCATACATTTACTCCATGAGCTTTTGTACCTCTTTTCCTGGAACTGCTCCATTCTATTCAATATTTTTTTGTTGTTGTTTTTCATTTTACTCTCAGCTTAACCTGCCTGTAATTACCCCCATAATTCTTCTAATATCCTTTCTATCCTAATCCTTCCTCTCTACTCAGCACTAGTGAGGCTGCACCTGGAGTACTGCTTTCAGTGCTGGGCTTCCCAGTTAAACGGACATAGACATACTGGACTGAGTCCAGCACAGGGCCACAAAGATGGTGAACAAACTGGAACATCTGTCATATGAGGAGAGGCTGAGAGGGCTGGGACTGTTCAGCCTGGAGAAGAGAAGGCTCAGAGGGCCCTTATCCATCTGTCTAACTACCCAATGGGAGAGAATGAAGAAGTGGGACAGGATAGGAGGTGATGGACATGATTTAAAACATATTAAATCTCACCTGTACACAGAAAAGCACTTTTTTTTTTTTTCTGTGAGGACAGTCAGACAGTACCACAGGTTGCCCAGAGAGGCCATGCAGTCTCTATTCTCAGAGAAGCCCAAAACTGGACAAAGTCCTGGACAACCTGCTTTAACTTTAACCTGCTCTAAGCAGGGGGTTAGACTAAATGAGCCCAAGAGATCCATTCCCAACTGTCACATGATTCTGTGATCCTGTAACATGTTCATTATATTAGTCCCTTCCCCTTCTGTCTTTTCCTCCTCCCCACCTAATGTCCATATCCCATCTTGATAGCCTTCTGCATTGCTCTTGGTTTCCTGCAGGTTCCTGTGACCTTTTTCCACAGGTTTTATGTGTGACTTTATATAAAGGCTGGCTCCCTTGAAAGACCCACATGTGGCCCATTGCTAAAATCTGAGGGGCAAATCCATAGATTTCTGACTCATTTGAGCCCTAGAGTGCATGCTCTAAGCTTGTAATGGTTAAACTGATTGAATATAAAATAAAACAGAAACTATCCCAAACATAGTGATGCCTCAACTTGAGGGTTCAGAGTTCAGTCAGAGTTTAGAAACCAAGGATGAAAATCTAAGCTGAAATGATTTTAGAACTTGTACTTTGTGGAAACAGAACTGGAAGTTTCTCCTTCCGAGCCAAGGTTGCAATCAGTATGTTTAACATTGTACGCAGTCGGCGTGGGGAGCAGCTGAAGTGCTCAGCTCCTGGACTAGGCTGTGATAGTGTTTCTCCCTCTTCATCCCTTTAACCATGCACAGAATCATTCACATGGGCTCTCTCTGCCACCCCCTCCAGAGTCAAGCGGGGAAGATCAGCTGTTCTGCTTTCATGTGTTTCAACAGTTCGGTTGTCTCCGCTCTTCTGAGCTGGGGCCAGAACACTCGAGAAAACTCATTCTTGCTATCAAGAGACCTGATCAAACAAGGAAGTTCTGGGACTCTCGTAGGAGAACCCAAACCCCATGAAATTTCACACCTGCTTTCCAGGCTGAAAAAAACTAGATGGGTTCAATTAAAATATCGCCTCCAAAATGAGCTTCTGCATTTTATCTCACTCAGCTTTATTACATAAGCAGCTGTCTACCAGAAACCCTTTAGCAGACCCCTTGAGCCATTCAACTCATGTGCAACCTGAATCTGTTTATACTCATTAGGTTGTCTAGATACAGCAAACCCACCTTATTCTGGGATACTTTGTATCACTACGAATCTTTGCGATAATATTTCCCTCCAATTTTGTTCTTCCCTTACTTCTTTTTTCCCTCATCTCTCCCTCATTCTTTTTTGGGCATATTATTCAAGACTCTGGGGACATCTTCATCAACAATATTTTACTTTCTCACACCATGTCAGAGAAATCACTCCTGTTTGACTCGAGCATGGTGTAGTAAGTCTGAACAAGAAAAGTAAGCTGGTGCAGAGCTGAAAATATTTACAGCAGCCTCCAAAGGATACGTAACATACAATCAATTTCATTAAAACTCTTAAAGACGGTAAGTATTTGAGGTATCCTGATATTTTGGCACTTATCAAGAGAAAAGAAGCAGCTGTGTGTAAAAGTGCGTTTGTGTGAATGTAGGTAGCTGCACGTGTCTGAGGGGTGGTGGTGTGGGGGGGTTTCTAGTTATAACAGAAACAAAAGATCTCTTTGCCAACAGACTGACTTAGAGTAGATCCCCCACAGTACCCTGTACACTTATGACTAGATCTGCCAACAAACAAAAGTTAATCTGTTAATCCGATCTTGATTTTTGTCCTTGCTTTGGAACAGAGCAGTCCTTTTTCCAAATATTCACTCACGAATTATATAGACCTTATGAAGCACTGAAAACTGAGGATCCAAAGTAATTGATGAAAAAGATTTCTGATCAATATATATGTTAAATGTAGTTCAGCTGCAGATATTTTTCTCCAGCAGCTCCAGAGGAAGCACCACATGAAAAACATAGATCAATTTCCACTGGATCACCAAAATAAAAGTAAAACAAAAATAAAACTCAAATGGCTGAGAAAAAAAAAATATATGTGGGTGAAAATCCATTTCATTATGGAGGACAAGATGCTTTAAATGGAAATCATTTTATAGAGCACAATTTATAAATAAAAAGCTAAGTATTTTCAGTGCTATAATACAAGTAGTAAAACACTTCATTTCACATATGTGCAATATTGAAAATATAAGTGCTTAGCTTCATGTAAAATATAGTCAAAGTCTTTTTGCTTTCACTGTAGAAGTATTATGAAACAAAGATTTAATTTAGTTTTAAATTGAATAGGCACAACATATGCATGTATTTATATTTGCACATACTTTTGCATTTCCCATCTAGTTTAACCATACAACACACAGAAAAAGGTGCTTGGGTGTGTGTTTCCAAGTATGTAATTTTGCTCAAAGCTGTTAGTTGCACCATCAGAAAATTGCATCCTCTGCTTTGTATCCACAGCTTCAGGTATGGTGCCGACAGCCGTAAAGTGAGTTTTGTCACTTGGCCTTGTCAGTGACTCTAAGCTGTCAGTAGATCATTGCCACATGGCCGTGCCACTCTCTAGGGGAGTAGGAGATATTAACTGAGTCAGCTTTGTTGTGTGATATTAAATAAGGCAGTTTTATAAAGCAGGTGTCAGTCCACTAAGAAACGGAGTAGAAAGCAGAAATTGTGTACTAACAAGCTTTGAAAAAGTCCACACTTCCTGAGTGGGCTCCCCTTGTCTAAAGGATGATGGAGAAGGCAGCCATACAATAACTGTGTCACACTGCACGGTTGCAAGCATAGTGGTTTTATGATATATAACGTTATTGGGGTTGGACTCTGATATGGTAAATTATGGGGAAAATTATGGATTAGTCACAGTAAAAATGTCAAAAGCAATAGGAATTATAGTTAAAAAAAACACATAAAGTTCTATACGTCAAACATGTTTGAGGTCAAGTTACCATTTCAGACCACCTGTGGTTACAATTATTATTTATTTATACAGCATTCTTTATGGGACTACATTGATAAATAGAAGCCGATATCCTATCCTGAAAATTTACAGTGTCAAATGCCAGTCTTGTCACAGGACTCTGTTCAGCTATAAGAGGCCTAAGAAGCAGGAACATTGCTGCTAGATCTCTCCAACCCTTACGTATTTCCAGGCTGGGTATCCAAGCTCCTGCAGTGAGGGCCTTGGTGTTGTTCTAGGGGTGAAAAAAGGGCAGGAAAGTAGCACAGAACAGAGGAACTGCAACACAGGCAGGAGTCAGCCTGGCTTCTCTACTGTCAGAACCGAAGCAGGAGAAGGAATAGCCAGTCAGTGATCACTCGTATCTTGGCTAGTCCTGAGGCTCTTGTGGGTTGCACGTTAGGCCAAGCTGATACCCAGGATCAAGGTGGTGCAAAAACACTTATACTACCATCTGTAGGGGCTCAGACACAGACGGCACTGAAAACAGCTAGAGACACACCACTCCTCTCTGGAAGATGAGCTACTTGTTAAGGGAGCCCATCAGTCATGCATGTCAGCTCCAACGGTGTTTTGCCGGGGGCGTTAACGGATAAACTAACAGTTGTTGCTGGAAGGAATCTATCGTCCTCATGTTTGCTAAGTCCTGCTTTAAGATATCACTTAGCAAATAACAAGCATCACTAATATCGCTTCTGGAGCAGGAAGGAGGAAGAACAGCTGAATAGGTGAATCCCAACTCTTTATACCTTTGCATTACACTGATCACTATGAAATCTGTGGGACTGGGAGAGTATGTGCTTTAAGAAGCATGCACTCTGTGAAATATCCATGTCATCGATAACTTGACAACTACAATTTGAGTGGCAGCATATGGCAAAATCAATGTTATGACAAGCCATTCCTTGGAGTGGGAATACTAATGATAAAAGATTTTAAGTGGTAGCACCAGTAGCATTGATGGTATTAGAATCAGCTTAGACTGTTTTCATTGCTTGAGTCAAGTGAAAATGGGCAAACAAGAAACCTGGTACAATTAAATGGGTTTTTTTAAAATGTTAAATGTTTAATTATTTTTCCTTTATTGAAAAGGTATTCACTTCATTTAATCATCCACACAAGAAAAACATCTGGAGCATTGGGAGCTATCGTGACGTTGAAAAAATGACTTCGAAAAAGAAAAGTAATAAAAGAAACTTGGAAATTAGGAGAATGCACTGGATCTGCAAGATCTTTAGACTATAATGTCTCTCTTGCTCATTAAAACAACTAAATTTTGGACTATTAGTAAAAATAAGTTACTAATGCCTGAAACATACTAATACCTGAATGGCTTAGAAAATGGCACCATTGCTTTAAGGTGTTTATAAAGAGATGGTGGTCAGAGTGCCTTCAGGTCTGTGAAAACAACCTCTTGCATTGGTGCAACAAAAATAAAAGGAACTTCTTTCAATGCTCTGTGGGGCTGATACTCCAAAACTTTCAAAAATTATGGATCTGTTGCAGAGAAGCCATGAAAATTTCAAGAACAATAAATTTACAAGTCCCTCTCTTTCCTGGGTTTTGACCTTATATTACTGACAATAGAACCATCTGCCAAGGGATTCATTCTCAAGTAGAAGTTGGATTGTCACACCACTCCAGGATATATGACTACAGCAAAAAAACATGCCAAAGTTACTGTGAGAGTCACAGTTCAATAAACCAGGAACCAAACAAATTTCCCTGTTGTTTCTGGGAAGAAAGCAGACCCTCTATATCCTACTGTAGCATAGCCTCCAAGGTGCATGCCATTTTATGCTCAGAGTTGACACTGTCTTATTCAGTTTGCAATGGTTTTGTGCTTAACTGCATCTGTTTGTTCATTTCATCTTGTTAAAACACTGATTATTTGCTCAGAAGGGATCTTCGTCAGTATGCAGTGGCACCTTCCTCCACATATTTGTATGCAGACTTCTCCCTCTCAGTCCTCCTGTGACCAAAGTTCAAGCAAGACCCTCAGTTTCTTCCCAACTTTCCCTCAAAAAACCTTGCTTTTCTTTCACCATGGTTACTTGCAGAAGGTCTTTGCTTTAGCAAAGACAAAAGACTAAAATAGTAATTAAATATAATTAAATACTACTACAACTACCAACAGCAAAAAGCTAAAATGATCCTTTCCACAAGAGTTAAGGCAACTTTACTCTGTCAGCTGGACATCATGAAACCTCTGAAGCTCAGAGCAGTGCCATTGTCCACATCCCAGGCTCTCCAGTTTGTTATGGCTAGAAAGACCCACTGAATCACACTGCAAGCAGAAAAGGAATTGAGCAAAATGCATGCACAGACTGGTTGGGAGAACATTTTTTAATTATAGGTGGGTTAGAGATAACACATGTGAGTATTATTCTTTCCTTCTGCCAGCCACTGGGAGCCATGCAGGCCACAGGAAGGCTTCGCGTGGATTAACATGAGAGAATCCCTGCATCTGTCTCTATTCAGATACATACTCAAAAAAGTCTGCTTTTTTGTTTGTCTAAAGCCTGCATTTTGGCTTGGATTTAGAAGGTTTATGAAAGTTACCTGCAAGTATTTTCTGAGCTAGTTTATCTGTTTTGTTAGCCATTACCCTGTTTAAAAGGAAAAAAAGAAAATAAGAAAAAAAAAATAATGCTATTCCAGAAGTAAAGACACACACGTGAAAATGACAGAAATGTGTGGTGTATATACGGTACAATACTTTTTTCTCCGAGCAACCCCCCTCCCTTTTTTTTTTTTTTTTTTTTTTTTTTTCACATATCACCTTCTCTCCATTAACTCACATATCCATGTGCTCCTCTTGAAGGAAGTTCTACCAAGTCAGGATAAAACTGGAATACAGAGCCCAGCATTTGCTTAAAGGGATTTAATGTCATATGAGAACAATCAAGGGTCAAAGAATAAAATTAGGGAGATACAGGGAAACATGCTGTGAGAGAAAAATGGAATTGAGGAGGACATCAATATAGCTGCAGTTGATCAAGTAGCAGAATTCACAGAAATAAGAACTGGGAATCTTTCTCCATCCCCACCACCCACCCTCAAAATTTCATTCCAAACCAAACTGTTGTTTTAAATGAAAAGCATATTTTCTCATCAGGATTAATATATTACTATCAAGTTGTTTATCAAGTTCACTACTAATAAAAACATTTTGGAAACCTGCTGTGGTCCCTAGGGCTGCCTGAAACATTCTATTCCAGGATGCTTCAGGAATGCTGGCCAGCTGCAAAACTGCGATGAGAGAGGGAACTTCTGGCATGCCCACATGTACCACAGGATTTTCTCCCTAGAGAAGCTGTTCAAGAACATGGTGTATTATAAAAGCAATGCCGCAAGTGCTGTGAAATCCAACTTTTCATTAAGGGCCTTTAGTGGCAGTTTTAGTTAAAAGTCATCATGTGTGATTTCTACATTGAAGACAATTGCATCTGCTGGTTTTGATACAAAATCTGAAGTTACATTTAACAAGTGTCCTTACTGGCAGTCATAATGCTGTTTGGTAATTTAAGGGAGTATGTCTAAAACTATGAAACATCACATCAAAGTCCAAGGTACTAAAAAACACAAGTCAATAGGAAACATGACTGCATTTATTCTTTATGGAACAATTGTTGGGAAGACTGATTCTGTTTTTCTACATCTAAATATACTGTAAATGTAATCTCTCTCAAAGACAAATTATATGGTTTTGATGTTTACCTCAATGCATCTCTACTAGCTAGGTTTCTAGACCCAAAAAAACCAAGCTGAGAAGTTTGAAAACAAGAAGTTGTGTGAGATTTTTGCTACTTCCTACATCTGAACAATCTGGTAACATGAAGAGAGCCAACCTTTCCTCGAAGTATTTTGGCATTTTAATTCCAGATCCAAAGCAAACCAGAGAATAAAGAAGAGGACAGAACATTAAAGATATGTTTGTCTAAAGCTCTATGAGACTTTGGTCTCTGTTAAAGTGAACTATTTTTCCAGCTGTGTAAAGGATATGTATGTAGTACACAACAGATTTCTAAGATTCTTTTTCTTTACCATCAAGACAGAATTTGAGCCCTAATTCCTTGTTCTTTCTCATAAAGAACTTTCTGATTTATAAGATGATCTTACAGCGTTCACTTAAGAACAAATAATATTATCTTCTGTGTCTGGAAGGAACTGGCAAGGTATTACCTCAAGATAAGGAAAGCTAGAATGTCAGCCTGAGATAAGTACAACCAGCAAAATCCAAATCCATTTTTAAGTTACTCCAAAATTCTTGTTCAAAACCCAGATTCTCTTTCACACTAGGAGACAGATAGGAGGCAAGAAAAAAGTTCAGGCTTACACTTTCCCTAAAGGTTTTAATAGAGGCTTCTGTCCCATACTTTTCTCAGTAACAGTTTACACCTTATTAGGAACAGAGAAAGAGATCCTGTACTTACAGAGGTATGTATGGCACTCAGAGAGTACTGTGTCATGTGCATGATAAAGGAAAAAGCTGGAAGTTAAAATT
The DNA here is from genome assembly GCA_013400195.1 of Aramus guarauna. NCBI lineage: Eukaryota > Metazoa > Chordata > Aves > Gruiformes > Aramidae > Aramus > Aramus guarauna. Next base: position 403,041 of record VXBL01008147.1, read on the forward strand.
ACCCCCATAGTAAACACTGAAAACACCACCTTTGGGCTCTGATGGGGAAAGGAAAAATCATCATTTACCAGTTCAAAATCATAAATCCACAGAAAAAATGTCATAAACTTATTTTATGAATAGTGTTCCTTACTATGTCTGCCTCCATACAATAATGTATATAAGCTTCAGCATTAGTGCACTTCCTAGAACTTCATCCTCTATGAAAGTCTAAACAATGGTAGATTTAGTGCATGTTCATGCTTGAATCCATGATGGGAACCCAGATCTTATATTTCTCAAACAAATACCACTGTACCATATAGAACCATAGTTCATTCTCCTATCTTTATCTCCAACCTAAACAGATAAATAAACAAAAAGCATCTGTCAGAGTGTCACTCCTAAAAAAAAAAAAAAANTCAGCTCTTTTACACTCCAGACAATGGAGAGTGCAGAACCCTGACGAAGCCTCACTCTCCTAATCATTATAACATCAGATTTTTTTTAAAGTCTAACTTAAATCTTCTAGATTCACCCATGAGCTTTGATTTTCTTTGTTTCTGAGTGACAATAAAGGAGTTGATATAAAAGGTCTATAAAATGTCTATAAAAGGAAAGAAAAAATGGAGGAAAAGTACAAGCTCCCATTTGGGTTGTTGTCATACAATTCCAACCTTTTGTGAGGCTATAAGGCTGTATATAAATTAAGTTAGAGAATCTGTATGTCCTGGGCAATGTTTCAGAGATTTCTGAGCTCACTTTCCCCCAAGATCACTTTTGTTATGCATATCAACCCTACCTCTTGACAGATATTGTCTCCCCCCCCTTCCTCCTCCTCACTCACCAGCATGATACTTCTTATCTTGTTCTTTGCTTTTCTGTTAGCCAGTAGGAGTGTTGAATATTTTAGAAGGAAAACAAGAGTAAGAAATAAGAGTGGTTTTGGTTTTATGCCAACTAAAACTGAAAGCAGATTATCTTGTCCTATCAATCTGATGTCTGTGTTATGGTATTACATCATGACACCACACCAGAAGACTTTATAGGTGTCTGCCGAGTGAAAGGAAAGTGCTGAAAGCAGAGAGAGTAAGCCAGAGCTTCTTTCCCTTGCAAGCCTTTTCCTGGGACCTAGACTGAAGTGGCATTGGGACATCACATCATCTTCTCTCGTAGCATGAGTCGCTTGAGCCCGTAGTTCTCACTCCTCTAAAATTTCATTCTTTTATTATTCTATCAGTTTAGATCACCACCTATGAAACTGGGACATAACAATTTCTGGCCTTTTTACAAACGTGTAGCTGTTCTGCAAGCAGTCATATATCTGTTCGTCTATTTACTATATAAAAGAATGATATAACTCTGGAGCTGCTTCACTGGAACAAGAAAATACTGCAGAAAAAAAAGATAATTTTTTTTCCCTCACATGATACCCACTGGTAACTCCAGGTCATAATTACATAATATGATGTCACAGCTCAGGAAAAAAATTGTTTTCAGAGTGCAAGGGGAGAACAGTTTGCTGCTGCTTCTCTCCAAGAAGTCTTTGTTCCTTATACCCTTCTCAATCTGCGCATATCTTTTGTAGCCTCCACCCACCAGCTTGCCAAGATTGCCTATGTAGACAGGTCCCAAGCTGAACAGGTGCTTATTAGTCAGATGTGGTCTTACAGAGATAAAATGCAAAATACATTTCAGTTCTGCCTTTTTTCTGTTCAGCAGTGAAACCTACAGGCCTGCTTTGTTAATGGAGCCCTAAAATATAGACTTTTAGGGTCCTTGACTATGAGTAAGAATGTATGCATTTTCAATTTTGAGTAGGATTTTACTGAGAAACCTATTTGAAACAGATTTGTATTAACAGTCAGCTTCAAAGTTAATCAGAGTGTTTCCACTGATACTGACTGATCTGACTCATTCTCTGATTGCCTTCTGATTTGAGTTTGCTGGTGGTTGTGTCTGAGACTTTTCACACAGACGTTTTACAATTTAGATTCAGGAACACTCCTCCAACAAGGCTTTGTGCTCCAGCCAATACTGCAGGAAAAAAAGGACTCAAGAATTTAGGTTGTCCTGTCACCTTTATCAGCAGCCTGATGGGTTAACTCTAATCACCTTTCCTATCCATGGCTCTGTTTCTCTGTAGTTTGAGGCTGATTATACTTTGTGAAATACTTTGAGAGCTACTAATAAAAATTATCTACAAAAACCAGTTGGTATTGTGCTTATGGTAGAAGTTATTTGCATTAATAGCTCTTAGTATTTGCTGCTTAAGAATATCTTATTTTTTACAGATCCCCCTTTGTCTGAACCTTTTTACCTCCTATTGTTCCAGACAGCACCTTTATGCCTTTGATTGTTTTAGTCATTATCACAGATTCCCACTTCTAGTCAACTTGCCTCATTGTTTATAGGAAAATTTCCTTTCACATGAAAAAGAAAAACAGAATTTTTTAAAAAGGAAAATTTGACTGCAAGATTGCATTGATTGACATAAAACTTAGAAATAAGTGTACTTGTTAAACTGAAACTTTTCCCCTGGGTTTTCAGCTGATATGTCTAATTATATGTAAATTTTAAGTGGCCATTTAGGCAGGCAACAAAATGTTTAAGACTGTCCATACTGAAGTCACTAGGAGAATTGTACTGATTTTACCAGCAACATGAATCTCACCCTGAAATTTTATCTGAAAATCTTGGGTAATCAGATTTCAGAGATATTAAATTTCCTTCTAATTTCTAGTAGTCACTTCTTCCATTCTTCTTGCTGCATCCTACTTTTTTCCACCCTGCGCAACTCTGTGGGAGGGAAGCAAGGAAAACAACGTTGTCTTTGTTTTCTAATTTCCAAAAGGCTTTTCTGCAAAGAAAATGACCAGTATTCTGCCATGGTATCTGGATAGCCCTGTCTGTCTTTTGAGGTAAGGATCGTTCCTCAGGGGACAGATATTTATATGTACATGTTCACACTAGCAAGAGATGGTTGAGGTTGCCGCACTCACCAAAGTCACTAAGTGACTTCAAATGACCAACTATCATGCACAATATTATCAGGAACATATATTTTATTCAAGCAGAAGCAATATGACTTTGGGACACCACTGTAGCACTGTAAAAAAGAAAGATGGGGTACAACCATAATCCCATAGCCCAGTGTTGCCACCCAAGCTGAGGTCAGTTATGTGTTCTTACAATGCTAATAGATATTGATCAAGATACCATTTCGTTGCACAGAATCTCACACTGTGACTTGCTCCTCAAAAACAGGCATTATCTAACTGGCAAAGCATTACTAACATAGCAGAATTCTTTCACCTCAGAAGTTATTTTTTTCTGAACATCCCTAGTGTAATGACATCAATCAATGCTCACTAGTGATTAATTTGTTTCATTAATGTTGACAGCTCCAAGTATTCTATTGGCAGGCTGTCCACTGTTCTGGTGATCTTCAGAAAAAGACTGCTTCTCTGGATATCTGGCTTTGATCTGTGTCCTTTACTTCTTCTTACTGCAATGTAGCTTTTGGATGTTATGGGTTTGAATTTTTGTGTGTGTGTGTAACTATTACTTGCTAATAAATTAGTACAACAAACATACACAGGACATCTGACAAAAACTACTAAGAACTGGCCAGCACCTACTTAAAATTCAAGCGCAGCAGCAATTTAATAAAAACAACTCCTCCAGAATGTGGCCATAAGGAAAGACTTTGCACAATCTGTTCATCTGCATAATTAGTAATTGAGGACCTGAGAACAGTTGGAACATTGCTGTGGGCAACCCGGGTCAGATCACTGATAACATAAATAACAAAGATTCGGATTTCCAAAAACTACAAACATCAGAATGGAGATAAAAACAACCCTAATAAGAGCACAAAAAACAAACAGAAAGAGTGATAATTCAGAAAGCCATGAAAGGCCATAAGGCTACTGCAAAAAACAACCAGTATGACATAAATTCCATCTGAGGCTTAAAAGAATAATGAAAAGAAAACAGGAGGGGGAAAAAAGAAAAAATGAGAACATTCATGAAAAAACACAGTAACTTATTTTACTTATCATTTGCATAGCGATACAAGTATATGAATGCTTCTGCCAGACATATATTTACAAGTATTCCACTTGAGCATTAGAGAAAATAATAAATCCATTTATTTATACCTATGACTATGGGTATGATTAATAATTTCAGGAGCAAAAATTCTGGTAGCCACAATGCAATCCTTAGCTTTCACCAGATGGTGGTGAAAAAACATGGAGTGCACAAGGCACTGCAGAGCCAGGTGTTCTGCTTTGGGAGATGAAGAATAATACAGGAGAGGTAGTGATGCACAAATCAGCTGTAGATTCATTCTTTCCAGTGATTCAACTTGCTGCGGCTTCATTGGATACAGGCGTGCATCAGGACACCGGATCAAGGTAGGCCCTTTTACAAAGCTCTTCTGTAGGTTCGCTATGTCCTGCAAAATTAGCTTAACATATGTGAGCTATTGCATTTCCCCATTTTGAGTTAAAGAGCAGTTGTGGACTCCAGTCTGAAATGCAGATTAAGTGTAACAATCTAGCTGCAGATTATGTTTGATAGAGGAAAACCTGATATGGCTGGTACCATTTTTTAAAACTGTTATGCGGAAATAATGGAATATCTGTCAGATGTTCCTCTTGCTCTTGCTTAAAATTAACCAATTAAAAAACTAAATTCTCCCAGGCCCTCAAGATTCTCAGCTCATTCTGTTGAAGGAAAAGATCTGAAATCATTTAACAGGTCAATAATCCAAACCATAGCTATAAATTAAATTCTTTAAGTTGGTCTCATCTGACTTTTGAAGCATAAGATTTGTCAAAGTAGCCTCCATTTTAAATATCATTAATTTCACTCTCATATGATTTTTAAGGGTTGTTTTATCACAGTACAGTTTTACAAGCACCAACCATGTCCATATGCTTTTCTTTACCTCTCTACCACATCGGTGTGGCATGAAGTCTGATGTTGCTTGACCAACTTGATTACCTTCTATGATTAAATGACTGGCTTAATAGACAAGGGGAGAGCAGTGATTACTGTCTACATGGACTTCAGTAAGGTTTTTGACCCTGTCTCCCATACGGTCCTTGCAGACAAGTTGTTGATGTACAGGCTGGATGAGCACACAGTGAGATGGATTGAAAACTGGCTGAACAACTGGGCCCAGACGCTTGTGATCAGTGGAACAAAGTCTAGTTAGAGGTCAATAACAAGCAGTGTACCCCAGGGTTCCGTACTGGGTCTGATCTGTTTAACATCTTCATTAATGATCTGGATGATGGGACAAAGTGTACCCTCAGTGAGTTTGCTGATGACATAAATCTAGGAGGAGTGGTTGATACACCAGCAGGTTGTGCTGCTACTCAGAGGGGCCTTGACAGGCTGGAGAAATGGGCCAAGAGGAACTCCATGAACTCCAACAAGGAGAACTGCAAAGTCCTGCACTGGGGGAACAACAACACAATGCACCAATATACACTGAGGGTCACTTACCTGGAAAGCAGCTTGGCCGAAAATGACCTGCTACAGTTCTAATCTAACTTCAAAACAGGAGTCACCACCAGGTCCACAAGATCTTGTTTATTCAGTCTCAACAAATTTTTCAGAAATATCATAAAAGCATAATTGGTGCTTTGAGATAATTCTCTCATATGTCACATTCCTTTAACAAGAAGAGTAATGGCCACCTGCAACTTCTCTGAAACTCTTTTCACTTTCCAGGAATATAACGTATGCCCACAGAAAGAGCATTGTTAAGCAGCTTATAACATGGATTAAATAACAGTTTTACAAAGCATATTACAGCAAAGATATTTCCTAAAATACCGAGGGTACTGTCTCACCTTCAGGAGGCAAAAACTATATACACAGTCACTGTACACAACTATGGGTGCTTTTTTCCCACTGTGCGACTGATCACCCAAATCAATTTGCTGCTGCCTTACTAAATTGTCTAGATTTTAAACAGATGAATACTGATGAAAATCAATGCACACTTGCAATTTTTACACATATATTTTTTGTTAAATCTCATTAATATTTTATGAATCTCAAAATCTATTCCTGGGTACACAAGGATAGTCTATATGCTCTTGAATAACTTGCCTCAGTTAATTAGAACACACTGAATGCAGCACTTTTATTCATGAACACAGTCATTGGTCTGGTTTTAGTTTTGGAGATCATTTGTTTGTTACAATTCTGCCAGATTCATTCATCTGTGATCAAGAGAAGCCATCTGTCTGGACTGATAGATGTGATGGTACACACATATATCTATCAAGACCCATATGCATTCAGTATACACAGCGGAGATCATGGACTAGTGTTCCGTTAATTTGTAACATACAATTGCTGAGTCTAAGCCCAGGAAGGATAGAAAGCAAATGAGAATATGGGACTACTGCACTTTATGTAACTCCTCTTTTCAGCCACTGCATTTTTGGTTTTTTCTCTTTTCTTCCACGTTGTGGGCCACATTCCCAATTAACTGGGAATTCCTAATTAACTGGAAGGGATTTCCATAGGAGAGACAATGAGAAACAACAATGACAAGTTTGTACTGGTTGGGAAATGCCATCAAAATCCTGATTTAAAAGAAAGCCAAATTTGCACTAAACTTGTAAGATGTTGGAGGTAGACTAGGTGGATTTGATCTTCTTGATCTGTTTGGTGAACAGTTTCTCCCATGGATAGCCTTAGCTACTGATAACTGTATTGTTCTTCTGAGTGACTTTGCACTGGTAGGAGCAAGAGTACATCACCTGGCCTTGCACTGTGTGCAATGCAGAAATTGGGGCGGGGGAAGGGAAGGAGGGGAGGAAATGCCAGAGACACCTACTTAAAGAAGATTCTACTTAAAGAAGAGAAAAAGCTTTGTCACATGTGTCAGCCAGTGCTTTTTGAACTCAATGCAAACTTGAGGTCTTGAGCACCTGTGATTGCTAAAGAGCCTCTGGTACCTTTTCTGGGAGTGGAGAATGTTAGCTCCAGTGTCTTGGCCAGCTTCCAACAAGGGTAATTACAACTGCCAGCATAATTTCCCTTGGAACTGCAGTTGGAGCAGTTATTTTTTTACTTCCTCCTCCTAAAAAGTGTTTTGCTTTTTCTGGAATGGAGGAGTTGCTGTGTTCCACCCCAGAGATGGTTGCATTTCAGTGGTGGTTGAATTGATCTTTAAGAGCACACAGCTGGCAACACACTTGGAGTCTCTTCTGGAATAAAAAGCATTTTGTAAGTATAGAGTAGTCTTAAGAAGATAGCACAAGATGAGATGTTATACACCAAAACCCTGACTCATTTATTACTCTCTCAATTTCAGTAGACCAGTGCTCAAATCAGATTAGTATGAAAACATATTTTGACCCTGAAGAGTTAGTACAATTATTACAAAAAACTGCAGTCGTTTCACTTCTGGGATGCAGGATGCTGCATAACACTTGGTAAAAAATACATTAATTCAATGCACCTATCTGCCTTCCTTTTGCCTCTCACAAATGCACACACTACATGTTAAATAAGAATGACCTCCTTGATTTAAGAAACAGGCTTGGTGGGTGGCAATTTTTAAAGTAGCTTAACACAAAACACACAACATAAGTATGAAAAATGCTCTGGTTACACTGTTTGGCACTTAATGGTTTGGATCAACCCCAAAGCCAAGCCACTGAAAAAATCCTCCCACTCCAAGGGCTGTGCAAGGTGACAACGCCTCCTCTAAGAAACATAAACTTTATTCACATGGTTTAGCCTGCCAGTTGTTCTCATCTAGTAAATCATGTATTCTTTGAATGTGTTTTGGGACTAGCAGGGGGAGGAGGTGTGAGCAGTTAAACTGTGTGGCTGATGAGGGAAGAGCTGGCTCTTTGATCCAACAGGCTGAGCACACAATAGAGTAAATACCCTTTCAATATTTTGCTCATTTCAGCAAGCAGCACCAGGAAAAATCATTTTCCAATTAGTCAGCAGGTTTCAGCATCATTAGCTTCACTATCAGATTTGCTACCATTCAAAAATGCATCAGGAGACAAAGCAGGAAGAGTTAAGTATCTTTACTGGAATCTGAGGTCTGTAAGGAGGTGAAATTAGATTAGCTCCTTGGAAATGGGGACAGTTTACATTACCAGAGGGGCCCTACCTGTCTCTAGGCTTGACAATGAACAACGCCTTTAGCATATGGCATTACAATGGATTAGTGATCAAGTGCAATTAATCCTAATATATCCTCTCTTGAACCTCAGTGGCTTGTTAGTTGGAGGAAGAAAAAAAATCTGCTGTCCCCAAAGTGTCAGGTGAAACTCTCATTTGAGGTAAGGCTACCATGTGGAGCTGTGCCTCCATCTGGTGACTCCCCTTTGTGATATTCAAGCAGAAGGTGTTTTAATGAGGCTTTTATAGCAGGCACCACCTGCCACTGATCTTCCTCTCTAAAAAGGTATAATTGAGGGTTGGTTTTACAGTATGGCTTCAATCTTAACCTTGGGAAATCATCAGGAGATGCAAATCTGGTAGTAGTGATGTAATTCTTAAATGCCATTTTGGCTTTTGGTTTAGAGTGAACTGGTTAGAGAAAATTGTGGTTTGGCTAATTGCAACCAGTTATATGGTAGCTTCACCCTTTCCAGATGGATAAATAGAAGTGTCATCTCAAAATTAAATATCCAAGCTGATGGTGACCATATGTCTCCATTCAGACACTTGTATATTAGTGATACAGCTAAACTACAGGCAGCTCCTACAACAAAATGGTTTCAGAACCACTAATATTTACATGGTTTTGATTTTATGACCCCTTATAATGTTATTAAATTGATATTAAAAATGGCCATGTCTCATAACAATGGAGAAAGCTGAACCAACTTTACTTTTTTCTAAAATATAAATTTCAGTTACAAGAAAAATGATGTCCATCTTCCACCACCATGCATTTATTTGTGAATTTTGGACCTGCTGATGCCCATTTATTAGTTCTTCAATGAATGCACAAGTTATTTTACTGAGGTGCATACAAGACTCTCTTGTAGAACTCTGTATTGAAACTCTTGGTGGCAGCTGATAGCATGGCACAATCACCTTCCCTTCATGTTACTCTTGAAAGTGCTGTTAACTACCCTCCCTCCAAACTGAATGCTTACCTTAACACTATGTCTGTAGAATCAGCAATGAATCCCAAAACAGTGCCACAGGACTGAGTCAGAATTATTTTGTGAAGCATGGGGTCAATGTCACTCCTACATCTGTTCTTCCTCCAGAATACTCTAACCTCTTTAATGGCAGAGATGTGGACTCCCCATACTATTTCACAGGTACCGATTAGCCCTTGCCTTGTTTCCCATTCTTGTCCACTCATCTGCTCAGAAGTTCAGGGATGAATCCTTTTCCCATTAAATAGGGTGCCAGAGAGTCAATAGTTATTTAATATGACTTTGAATAAACATGCCTCAGAAAGCCTGTGTTGGGGGACAGGGAGAGGGAAGCATGGCATTAAAAACACCTTCACCACTAAGACAATAATAACCATGCATAAGCTTCAACAAATCCTACAATAATCACTATGACAGTAATGGTAGGACAGCAATTCTGTGACATTTGAACTTCAGTTTTAAGGCAAGTTTAAACTACAGAGTTAAATGAAGAAGAAACTTTTACTCCAAAGTAAAGTGAAAAATAACTTCTTTTATATCATGATGCCTTCAAGTCATAGCCTGAGTACAATTTAGCCTGAAAGGTGCAGCAGTCTTTTCTACCATGCCTGCTTGCTCTGTGAGCAAGATGAAGGTCCTGGCTTCACCTCATGGAACTTCTTTACACTTTCACTACCCAGCTAAATTGGCTTCACATGTAGGCACAGCTCAGCACTCCTCAGATGCGCACAGTGTGAGCTCACTGGGAACTGTGCGCACAACAAGCACCACTGAATGCTATTCTCAGAGCTTCAGACTTCAGACAAATCAAAGCCCATTTTTCTCTTCAAGCCCCCACTGGCCCTTCCACAGAAACTGTTTCCATGCCTAGTGTTTGTGACAGAAAAAAAGTAGTTCATTCTATATACATACAGATCTCCCCTCTGATGCATGTGCTTTTCAGAAGAATGGGGGGCTGAGGAACAAAGGAAGTAGAGGATTTTTCAGGCAAACCTAGAAAAGCTAAAATATTAATGTTTCATCAAAGTAGTAAGTAACTGCAACAGGATTTTGGAGCAGAAAATATTAGTCTTAGCTGTGGAAGTAATGAGTGCCTACAGGGTACATATTTGTGCATGTCACAGAATTACTATATTTAGATGATGCTCTGTGGAGGGACGGAAAAAAAAAGTAAAAGTAAGGCATAGGCTGAAGGGAGGGCGAGCTGCCTGCCCTGTGTTCTCAGCTCTTTGTTAGCACCTGACAGCTAATTGTGGTCCTTATCAAATCGTAGGCCAGAGAATAAGATTTTATCAGGATGTTATACATTTCATAGAAGGTATACCTTGCTATAAAAATGCCAAGTTTTCAGATGTGAATTCATTACCGGTAACATGGAATAATAGATAACTGTTCCCCAAGCCAGTGTAACATTTAAGTTTCCTTCTAGAAAACAAAGGCAAGAATTACTTTGAATAAGACTTGTTTCTGCGATATGTTGCCCAAAAGGCAAGAATTTGCATAGCTTTAGTGCTGGATTTATCCTGAACCTTCAGTAATAGGAAGTTAGCCAACTACACCACGGAGCAAAGCAAATTACTTTCACAAGGCTCGTAATATGTCATTCATTAAGATGACTCTCTTGGCGTCCAGTGTGGGTGTCCGCTTGCTCTACCATAGAGCCTGAGGGAATATGAAAGATGCCAAGCCACTAAAAGAGCTGAGCAATAGAAGCCACTGTGGTCACAGGGCTGATGCCAGCACCAAAGGCATGTACCAACCAAACTGCAGATGTTAACTCTGGCTATGTAACTTGGTATGTGGGCCTTTCAGATTAAATGAGCTGAAAAATTACAAAAGTTTCATCCTGTAGCTCATGTGCATATGCCTCTGTAGGCCTGTAATTCACTGTTGCTCAATATAATCTTTAATATTTTTTTCCCCTTCACATTCACTTCTCCCAAATTTCCTTTAAGCAGGCTGATTTTTTAATGGCTAATGTGAATTCCAGAAATGTTGTATTAGGAATAATCTCCTGTTTCTAGGAGCAAATATTCTTACACACTGGTACGTGAAAATCTATAGATATGGTCAGAAATGCAAATGCACAAAATTATTTTCTGTGTCTTTATGTGTGAAACACTTCAGACCTGCTGAAAGTAATCTGCTGTATTGGGCCTAAAGAAACTAAACCACCTAAATGCTAAAGAAATTAGCATTCAGATGCCTGAATTGCTTTCCAGAAAATAACTTTTTTCACTTTCATGCTGTTTCTTGAGGCCAGTGTAAAACAGGAGTATGTCTTCTAAATGCAATGGCTAACATCAAAATAAAGGCTGAACAAAACAAATCAACCCCTTCATCTCTAGAGTCTGAGTAAGCCGTTTTCAAAAATCCTCAAATCAATTGAACAGTTTTCAACTAGTTATATAAATTTAGAAATTTGGTCTTCCTTAAGCTAGGTGAGGATAGGGGAGAGAAGGGGTAAGGGGGTTACAGCTGAATTTTGTTTATGCAGTGCAACTCAAGCTCATCAGCTGTATTTGGGTGCACTACAAAGTGCTGATCCTGTTCTTTGACTGGATGGACACACCTACGTGTCTATCATCAATTGTCCCATGTGAATTCAGAACCTGATTTCTGTAAGTATCTCTCTTTCTAGACATATAACCTGAAACTTTACATACAAGTGAACACAGAAATGTTGTGGACCTTACTTTGGAAAGCTCACTTTAAATTGGTGACCGCTTAGAAAGAAACTGTTCCATAGTATAGCATTTGATAGTATATGTCAGAGCAGAAGTAGAGGTAAGCTTTCAAGTAGTGAAACACAAGAATTACACCAAACTGATAAGCTATATCTGCAGGATAACCTCATGGTGTCCCCTGTTTACAAGCTAGCAATTGCAACCTGGGAAACCAGACTTTAAGGCTGAACGTTGATCCGGTTTTGAAGCCAGACTAGAATTATTTCTGTGGAACACCTATGAGCAACTATTAGGCTTTGAAGTACTCTCTGCAGACAACCTGTCCATCTCAGAATATCTATCTCCTGCCTCCTGCTCACTTGTGCAAAAGCTTTCAGGCCTAGAAGTCTTCCCCTGAAACTTAGTACCCATAGCCATAGGTTGAAAGCCCTCAGTGCTTCGCTTCAGGAGCCCACCTGCCCTGCTCTGTGATTCTTCTCTGTTTCCTGCCAACTATTACACTGCGACGGATGTAAGCTGCTGGTAGCATAGATCCAACCAGCCTTGCCAACTCCCACAGTTTTATTATGAATGTTGTAATATTTGTTCTTAATTAAAGTTTCATATGACACTATAATTCCTGACTTTGAATGTCCTAATTTTCCTAAATTCAAAACATCAGTCACTGTCTGTTTCTGTCAATGAGGCCAAATTTAAGGTGTTTTCCTTTTTTGCAGCTTCATGAGTAGTAGTGGGGCTACACTTCACAGAGGTGGCCAACAACTCCCTCTGCTTTCAGATTCAGTGTCACCAGGACTAACTGAGGATACCCACAGAAAAGCAATCCTCCACCTCATCACAAGAAGCCTGATAAGAGGCAGATGATGAGAACAGTTGGCAAGAGTCTTGAAGCTCAGGACAAAAACTTTGAAGGGAGTTGAAAATAGGGAGTGGAGAGAAAAGCATTAGAAAAAAAAAGCACCAGGACTGTCTGTATATGGCCATATTACAGAAGCCAGGTACTGATGAAGGACCTAAACCCCACCCTCTTCCAGAGCTCCTCTCTTTTCCTACCCCTTGCTTTTTGTATAACCTTGTTGAAGCACAATAGTGCTGTTCCTCTGTTATGGCTAGGCAAGGAGGTCCAGAGCAAAGTTATCTGTGAACAGCTCCCAGGACCCACTGATAAATCTGGCAAGCAGCTACATGAGCTGGAACCATGTCCTTTCCCCTGAAGACCCTCCAAACGTACTCAGAGGTAGCAAAGGCTTCTCCCGCCACCTTTCTTCTGCTTCCAGAAAGGACAAGGGAAACAGGCTGAGTTGGTCAAATCCACATTTCACCTTAATTTCTGTTTGAAATGTAAGGAATGTTTGAAAAGAGAATGGTCCCAGGAAAAGAGAAATGCCCAGGAAAATAGGCTGGGTGAGATCCAGAGCATCTGCCACCTCCATTTTCTACAAATCTGTTACTGAGATTTTCTATTTCTTTCCTACAATTCCTTTTTATATTTGAAATTGAAATCTTTGTGTAAACTGGTGTCAGATATTTTGTATCTGGATATTTGAGAATTCCCATTAATTTCTTGTCATTTTCTTTTGTGCTCTACACCCTTCATTGTGTTCAGAAATAAATCTGTTACCTTTTCCCTTTGTGCTTTTTTTCCTCACAGCTCCTGTTCCCCACCTGTCTCATGCTGTATCAAGGCATTCTCTTGCCTCTGAACAGGGGCTTCCCCAGCTGGTCCATATATTTTCCCCATATGGCACAGGGGAGAATTTTCCTAGAGTCAAGTGATAAAGTTGCATTTCTGTTTCCAGTGGCAAGCATCCAGCACCAACAGGAGGTTGAGAACGAGAGTCACAGGGCTGTCAAAGCACTGTTCAGTTGGGTTACTGCATACAGTAGTGCAACTGGAAAGAGTTTTCTCACTCCTGTGCCCTTGGACTGTGGTTGGACTCAAATTCCTCAAAATGTAACTGAAAATGTTTGCATTCCAGCCACAATATCCAAGCCATATTATACTTCACTACCATTTCCAGCACCAAAAAGCTCCATACCCCAACTGGAGAGACTGAACCCAGATGGCAAAGGGTTCCTCCTTAATGAGGAGCACTCAGTCGTTGCAAACAAATGTCTCCTCAAACCTGTCCTAACATTTATGGTTTCTAGGCATGGCAGAGAGAGAAGGAAAGGGATGGGATTTACTTGTTTGCTGGGGGGGAATTTTTTGAAGTGGGGGAGGAAGGGAAGGATTCTTCTCCTCTGAGGGATGTACTTCAAGATTCAGGCTGAGAGAGGCAGCTGAGGAATCCCCTCAAAAGGGTCTGTGAGACTCTCCACACACTGGGGGTTAGGTATTAACCCAAATGCAGAGGGCCAACACCATGTCTGCAAACTCACCTGGTTCCAGTCAAGGTCTTGAAATGAGGTTTGTGCAATACATGAGTATTGCACATATGCTTTGGCCTTCATCCTTTTTTGGGTGCTGATATGTCAGTGAGAAAAATAACTTGTGGTCACTTGGTAAGCGTATTAACAAAGTACAGCACTGGTTAGGGGGAAAAAAAATCTCATCTCCAGCATTGCTATTCCTTTCTTTTATAAAACTTTTATCTATTCTTGGGTCACCTTGAAGAAAAGCATTGATACAGTAAGGAAGAAATCCTTACTGAATACCAAATACCAAATATAAAATCTGTTTGAATAGGTTTTAGGAGAAACATATCCTACTTTTTCTTTCACTAGGTAGTACAATTAAACTAGCTGATGGTGTTCAGGTCACTTTTGTGGAGCACGAGACTATAACGACTGTGATAACTGTGTCATTATTGCTACTTTAATGTCTGGCAGATTCTTCCCATCCTAGCCATCATATGTCCTTTATCACCATATCATCTAACCACCTACTGTTTTTATTACATCATCTGCCATGTTCCCTTTAAAATGCAGACAGAACTGGTGGGAGGTGAGGGGATGCCACCAAGGTGGTGGGGCTGGAGCCCTTGTCCTGCAAGGAGAGGCTGTGGGACCAGGACTGGTTCAGCTGCAAGAAAGGATGGCTGTGGGAGCACCCAGCAGCATCCCCGGTATCGGCAGGAGGGGATGAAGGAGACGGGCACCACAGCAGTGCATGGTGGGAGGGCAAGAGGCAGCAGCACAAGCTGAAACATGGGAGGCTCAGGCTGGAGATAAGGAGAAGCCTTTTCCCCATGAGGACAGCCCAGTGGTGGGGTCAGCACCCAGGGAGGTTGGGCTGTCTCCAGCCTTGGGGAGTTTCATGCCCTGACTGGGTGAAGCCCTGAGCAGCCTGGTCTGAGCCCACAGCTGAGCCTGCTCAGGGTGAGGGCTGGGGCTGGACAACTCTCCGCCTGCCAGTCTCCATTGTCCTGTGATTTCCATGGACCATTTTCCCCATCGTATTTGAAGGAATGGAAGCACAGAGAAATGGGGTGACTCATCCTATGATTCAAGGTTACACAGAAAGCCAATGGCCAAGCAAGGAATCTAATTCAGTCTCCATCAAATCATGAACCTTTGGATTCCACTAAACCCAGGGACACAATTTTTGAGACTCTAAAGACATAATTGTAACTGGCGTTGTGCTCAAGGCAGTGATGTCCAAAGTACTGAAAAGAAGAAACCATTTCTGCTCTTAGTCCCCAGTCATTTTTGTTGTTCACAGAAGTCGGTTTTGTGGGAAAGAATATGTGAAAGTATGACCAGTAGCAATTGATTACTCAAGAGGCCAAAACGATTGATGTGCACATGTGTTATTAGGCTGCATTTGCTTCATATAGACTGTCTAACTGGAGCTGTTTGGAAAGCGAAGAGCTACTGCATGCAGAATTTAAATCTTGGGTCAGGTTAGCACAGTGTCCTGTAAGAAACAAAGGCTAGACCCTGTACTCCTGCATTATAAATGCATTTTGGTTATGTAAGTTGACACTGAAGAGCACCAGACTGAGAAGCTACAGCAGTTAGCTTTTACATGTGACTTACCAACTGGATTCAATTTGATTAGAAATGGGACTGGATATAACAGAGCACAGAGTTAAGAAACCCACAACATAAAACTCCCAAAACTTTTATGCTTAAATCAAAGGGTAGGGATTAAAAATTACAGGGGAAGATGGAAATGAGGGAAAGACACTGTAAGAAGAGACTTTGGAGCCGTGACAGATGTGGTTGATGTAAATGGAGAGGATCTGATCCAAGGACCACTCCCACAGTGAGCGGGACTGTAGTAAGAAATCTACTCCCTTCCTGTGACCTTGGAACATGCTAATATTAAACAGCAACTAGGCAAAAACTTCAGGAAAAAAAAGAAAGTCTTATGGTGTGACTGAGATTTCTAAGAACTGAAAAGTCTGAAGAACTATCACTTGCTCAATGCCAACATGAAAAGTGGGTAAAAAATATGTATGTCTGTTTGTTCCACACAGGCATTTTCCTCTAATAGTGAATCATAGGCTTCCCAAAAATTGTGTTAACATCTGGGATGAACATACAGAATTCAGAAAAATAATGCCTCTACACCTAGTGGGTTTTTTTGAGCTCAAAGAATACAATAAGGTTATTTTTCTTAGCAATCTTGTTATTAGTGGGTCACTATAACATCTAATTTAATTTTTTGTTGACACTTTCATTTATTCAAAGGTTGCTTTTTTGTTCCAGCTAGTCATCAGACTTATTGAAAAGATGATGCTGGCATGTTTTATTCAGAAAGCAGGTTTTGTTTTAAGTTTGACCAACACTCCCACAACGCATTTTTTCTCCAGATTTGTTCCAGAGCTGTACATAAGTGAATGTTGACTTATTCCCTAGCCCTGTGACTTCCTTAGAGCAGGTGATTAAAACATTTCAGAAGTCCCTCATTTCTGACACACCAGCTAGCATCATGTGCACTGGTACTAGTGACAGTATACTCAGTCTATTAATACATGGCTCTGTGGCTAGTGTTGCTGCCAGAATTTTGGGGTTTTCCATAACGGGATGGTCTACACAGCACCAGGTGTGTTGGCATACTATCAGGGGATAATACCAGGCTCACTCGTGACAAGCAATGGGATGACATGCCAAGGTTAGAAGGATGGGGTGCTAGCGAGGGCCCTCAGCATGTTGCTGTGAGACATGCTGGGTACACTGCAGCACACTTGAAGTCCTACAGGGGAACACTGGTGAAATATCTCAAAGGAATTAAGGTGTGTTCCTCTAAGAAGTTGATACAGCTGATAGCCCAGTTGAAGTGTCTCTACACCAATGCACACAGCATGGGCAACAAACGGGAGGAGTTGGAAGCCACCATGCTGCTAGAAAGCTACAACATAGTTCCCATTACTGTGACTTGGTGGGACGAATCCCTGCTATCAATGGCTATGGTCTATTCAGAAGAGACAGACAAGGAAGGAGGCGCGGTAAGGTTGCCCTGAACATCAGGAAATGGATAGGTTGTGAAGAGCTGTCTGATGAATAGCTATGAGCAGGCTGAAAGCTTATGGATAAGAAGTAAAGACCAAGACAACAAAGTGAACCTTGGTGGTCATGTGTAGTACTGGTTGCCTAATCAAGGGGACCCTATTGATGAAGCCTTCTTACTTCAGCTACAGGAGTCATCATGCTTGCAGGCACTCATCCTGCTAGGGGACTTCAATCACCCCAACATCTACTGGAAAAGTAGCACGGTGAGCTGTAGACAATCCAGGAGACTCCTGGAGTGCATTGAGGGTAACTTCTTAAGCCAGGTAGTGGGCAGTCCTACCAGAGGGGTGACCTGTTGGTCACCAACACACGAAGAGGCATCCTGGGCTGCAGTCATCATGCAGTAAAGTCCACAATCCTGAGGGATATGGGACAGGTGAAGAGTAAAGTCAGGACCCTGAATTTTAGGAAAGCAAACTTCAAGCTGATAAAGGAATTAGGCAATAGGACCCCCTGGGAAACTGCCCTCGGGGACTAGGGAGCAGAACAGAGCTGGCAGATGTCTAAGGACACTTTCCACAGAGCACAAGAGTTCTGGTTGATGTAGTTGCCAAACCACTGTCTGTGATATTTGAAAATATCATGACTTCATGGCAGTCAGATGAAGTTCCCAGTGACTGGAAAAAGGGAAATGTACCCATTTTTAAAAGGGTAGAAAGGAGGACCCTGGGAACGATGGACCTGTCAGTCTCACCTCTGTGCCTGGGAAGATCATGGAACACATTGTCCTAGAAGGCATATATTAAGGCACATGGACGACAGGGAGGTGATTCAAGACAGCTAGCATAGCTTCACCAAGGGCAAGTCTTGCCTGACCAACCTATGGACCTTTTATGACAGAATGACTACATCAGTGGACAAGGGAAGAGTTACAGATGTCATCTATCTGGACTTCTGTAAGGCCTTTGACACAATCCACCACAACATCCTTCTCTCTAAATTGGAGACATATGGATTTGATGGATGGATTATTCAGTGGATGAAGAATTGACTGGACAGTCATGTCCAGAGAGTAGTGGTCAATGGTGCAATGTCTGGATGGAGACTGGTGACAGCTGGTGACCCACAGGGGTCTGTATTGGGACCAGTAATGTTTAATATCTTCATCAATGACATAGACANTGGAGCAACTCTCCTATGAGGAAAAGCTGAGAGAGCTGAAGTTGTTCAGCCTGGAAAAGAGAAGGCTGCAGGAAGACCTTATTGCGGCCTTTCAATACTTAACGAAGGCTGATAAGAAAGATAGGGACAGACCTTTTAATAACTACTGCAGCAACAGGACAAGGGGTAATGGGTTTAAACTATAAGAGGATAGATTCAGACTAGATATAAGGAAGAATTTTTTTTACAATAAGGGTGGTGAAACACTGGAACAGGTTGCCCAGAGAGGTGGTAGATGCTCCGTTCAAGGTCAGGCTGGATGGAGCTCTGAGCAACCCGATGTAGTTGTAGATGTCCCTGCTTGTTGCAGGACGGTTGGACTAGATGACCTTTAAAGGTCCCTTCCAAGCCATTCTATGATTCTATGAAAACAATTAGGACATAAGTTAATTCTGGTATCCAAAGGTAGTGACATCAGATAATAGTCTTTTCCCAAAGATTGTGTAACTGTTCTCATTCTCAACTAAAACATACCTGTGGCAACAGATTAGTTTATTCCCAAGTACTGCTTTCAAACTCTGTACTCAGTCTGAAGGTGTAATTAGTCTTTATTCAATAGTACAGCAAATGGCAGTCTTTCCAACTGCCTTTAAATTACATTCTCCTGAACAGAAGCAGAGAAAAAAGGTTGCATAGGAAAAATAATTGGTCATCTCCTCTTGCACCCCCCCTCCCTGTGACATTCTCAATACACTGTTAATCTCAGATGCAGTGACCCCATGGAACAGCAGATTACAGTCAAGATGGTGGCATTTTTGGAGCTTTCATCCTCCATTTGGCTGTGATCCACTGGCCTTAGGAAAGAAGATAAGATTTTACATTTCTTATCAGCCACCAGATGGCTTTTAAAACCAGAGGCTGTCTGCTAGGATTTAAGTTAATGAACAAAAGTGCTTTTATGAACTACTGGTATGTATAGTCAGAGATGTAATTCTGGTTATTCAAGACAGTGCAAGAAAATAGATCCCACTGTATTTAACAACTTAATCTAGCAATTTTATAACAGCATTTCTGACTCATTTTCCATAAGCGCTGTAACTCTAAACAGAAATAGATTAGCCACAGTATGTTAAAGCTTTTGGAATTGTTCAGAGTTCAGTATTAAATAGAATTGTAGTGCTGTTCAGTGGATGTTGATACAGAATTTTATGACTGGAAAATGATTTTAAAGAGAAATAAAGCCAATAATGCATTATAACTCCCTGACACGTAAAGAAAATTTGATTTCCTATCATCACTAAAAAGATGTGTGATGCCTGTTTTGGGAAGACGGCGCTGCAAACCTAGCAGTAAAGTTATGCATCTAAAAACATCTCCTTTTGCAGAAAAAATAATTGCTAGCATTATACTAGCAATTGAGACAGAACCAAATCCTAACAGTCACTGCCATATTGAGAGCCAACAGAGTAACTGAAAGAATAACAGAATCATTTTCTGGAGCTGGTCCCTTTATATAGAACTGGTGAAATTTGTTAAGACCATATGTTAGTCATATTGAAGGAGGAACGGTTTAACTTTATGAATTCTGGAGTTCTCCCAGCAAACTTTCGAGGTTTGATGTCTCTCAGATTTGGTGAATTGCTCATGTGATTGCAGACTGGGTGCAGGTTAAAGGAAAAGAAAAAGAACCGATAGCAGAAGATAGAGTTGCTCCCCATCAAGCTCACTGTCAGGTTCCATTATAAATCCTGTTGTTAACTGTTTTACTACAGTGACTAACAAAATTGGCTCGATGGAGAATTTGCCAGGTGTAATCTGAAAGATAAGCATAATTTTTCTGCAGAGATTGAAGAAAATCTTACCAACCTTTTTTATGTGCAAGCTATTACTCTGTCCAGTTTTCTCTAGTCTCTTACTTCTTTATGCATTTCTAATAAAATACAACTGTGAAATGATTAATCCAAACATTATTTATCTATAAACTGCCTTTTAAATGTACTAGTAAATCTAATTATAAAAAGAAGCTGCAATTAAGCAATTTACTGAATTGCTGAAATCAAAGAATTCAGTCGTTAGCTCAGAAAATATATATGCCTTTCTGTTTCATATCCAAAGATGTGAGATGTTTTCGTTTAATATAATTGGTGAGGTTCTTTTTTTAAAGTTTTGTTTTAGGTCACAACACTGGAATCCTAAAATTCTAGGAACAAAGAAAAATGAGGACTTCATCCCAACACATAAACATGCTGTGTATTTGCAGACTCTTCTTATACTAGCAAACACCCAGAATGGTTCACAGTAAAGTGGACTTCTGGCCTTGACTCCCAGTTTTCATCAATCTCAATAAAGATGAATGGTATGAATAAATTGAGTAAACCAGCACTTTTTGTTGTTGCTGATCTGATTTTATTATGACATGCTTTTCATAGCAAAATGATGCACATTATATTTTGAAAATTTCATTTATGTTGTGTAAACATGCTTGTTCTGAAACTGCTAGTGATTAGGATTATTGCGCCGTAAATTTGTGCATAGATACTGTGATAATGTTTGGCCTTCAGCTTGGTGCTGAGCAACACCTCAGGAATTATTGGTCCATAATTTCTATCTTGGTGAATTAACGTCCACAATGTGGTGGGTTTGTTTTTTTTTGTTTGGGATTTTGGGGTTTTTTTTGCATGAGTAAATACTATCCCCATAGTATAAAATGCATCACAATCATTTTTATTACTGGATGAGTAAGATGGTAAAATAATGTCCTACTCATCATTAAATTCATAGTGAAATCCAAATGTAAGTGTTGTTTGAGCAAGTCTCACTTACCCTATGTATTTTTCACTTATAACATTAAACTTCATGTATTTATTTATTTATTATATTCCTCTACTAAAAATAAATAAACAAACAAACAAATAAATAAATAAGGAAACATATGTATAACTTGGCTGCACTATTAATACCAAAGCAACTCAAATTTTTTTAATTCGATTTTGAGTACTTATGCTCAGAACTTTATCATTGTGTTAATGAGAGCTCCCCACTCTCAACTACTGGTATCTGTTCCGCTTAACTTTGTGTGATTTTTTTCAAAATCAGAAACTAAATCCAGAGATATTCAGTTTGCACATCTTGCAGAAGAGTTCATAGCTTCACACTCACTTCAGATTTATTTCTGCACTTCGTTTGTATGACTTACCTACTTTCCTTTACATGAAAATGTCACTTTTCTCTCTATTGTATTGTATTTCAACTTCCTGAAGAAAACCTATCCATCTTTGAATTAAGTATAGTGAAAATGAGTGTCAATCCTGCCCTCTCTATCATCAGAGTGAGTACAGGAAGTTGTTAACAAAATTGTTGTTCCTAATATACGTGCAGAGCATCTGTATTCACATAAAGAGGAGCAGGACATAATTTAAGAGGCATTTCCCCTGTCTTGGGCTAAAGCCTTGATCCATAGATCCTACTTCATGATCCCACCATGATGAACATGAGAAAGAATGGAAGAAATCTTTCAGTAAGAAGATTTTCCTCTGTAGGTTCCTATCTTATTGACAGCTGCCTTTATCCAAGTATGTGCAGCAAGGTGTCTAACAGATAATTGCACAATGCAAGAGGTAGGAGCATCCCATTGTGTAACATACAGCATGAGCGCCATTAACAAAAATTCCTTTGCATGTTGCCTGAACTCTGAAGACAGAGTATGTAAGTGTTGCTGTTTGGCAACATTTAGTTTTATACACAATGGCATGAAGGTTGTAAAGTTTTTCATTTCACTCCTGTCCCCCTTTTGAAAGATCTGTGCTTATCCTCAATAAGGCTCTACTGAAACTACAGGCAACATATATTCAGGCTGTGTTATGCATATAGACAAACACACATACCCAAGTGTAGTATCCATAGTGTACAGTGATACAAGGATTGTATGAATACACACACACAGGAACAGAGCTGAGAACCCTCAACAAACTGATATAATGCAAAGACTACTAAAATATGTTTTCGTCATCTCAGAAGTCAAAGAAAAATTTTCTAAAATCTTAAAGAAAATAGCAGAGTAACTTTTGTGCCTTCTCCTTTACATGTTCAAGTTTGAACACACCTTCCACTTCTCTTAAAAGATCTGTTTCAAGACCTGCAGGTGTGACTCATAGAGGATAGATATCTGTGACTCGTAGCAGAAAATGGAGGGGAATCTACGTAGAGCTGGCAGATATCAGCTGCTAGCAAGTAACAACCACTGCACTGCTATGTAAAGCTTCACAAATTAAGAATACGCAGCTCAGAGACCCGTAAATTTTTCCATCTGCACATTCTTATCTTCTGTAATCTACAATATACATAGTGGACACAGGCTAGCTGCACATAGTTTCCATATGAAGACTTCTATGAAATCTACAGTGTGGTCTTCATTTTCTGTTCAATGCAATCTCTGTGATAAAAGGTTCTGTTTGATATTTAACCAAATAAATTATTAAGCACAGACCCAATATTATCTCCTCTAAAATTAATCTAGCATCATTGTGAAGAACCAAATCTCACCCTTGATAACACCCAGGAACTTTTTTTATGCACATACATGCAAATACACTTCCAATTTACTTAAGTATCATAGAGGTTACAAGTGGCCAGGTTCTGGCATCCTTACCTGAACAACATTAGTTTCACTGGGAGCTGTTCTGGAAGAGATACAAACCACCCTTGCCTGAATAACCTGAGTGAATGCTAGCATTTCAATAGACCTGTGGTTTGTGGGCATGAATATTGACTGCAGCCTTCCAAAAGCATTCCATTGACTTTTGTGGACAAATCCCATCAAAAGTTTTGTGCTCTTCAGTCAATAAAATATTGTCACTAAACACAGTGACATAGTGGTAAGTACCTATGGTTCAGGTCTTTGGTTCCAATTCTTGCCCATCTCCAAAGTATCAACTTTTTTTTTCCTAAGATGACTTCATTAGCTTCGATTAGAAACATAATCTCTCTCTTATATGTGAGATAGAACTACCTGACACTTCCTGAAAAATAAGAATTATTTTTTATTAAATCAAACAATTTGTGAACATTCAGCTTATTTTAACTCCCAGGGAGTATAAATTGCTAATGTAAATACAACAGGTTTTATCAATGTTGAAGACTAACACATTTTTTTCTTCCAAGAAAGATAACTTACCACAGAAAACTCAGGAAGGGCGATGAAACTATAGTCATCAGGGTGTTAATAGCTGTAGCACTGAATGTCTAGGAAATAATATCCATTTCAGAAAAGATAATGAAATTGGTTATAAATTGAAATATTAATCTTTTGAAGCACTGGAGTACAATGAACTCCTTAAAGCCAAGTAAAATTGGCCTTAAAGATGCTCCATAGCTTTTTTATGATATTTTAGCTCTTACTTCAACATTCAAAGGACTGAGGAATAAAAATCTGACTCTGACTGATGATTATAGACAAAGTGATAAATCCATCTCTTTGTAGTAGAAAGGGCTAGAAAAATTCATGGATTTTTTACATGTGTTTGTACAAGTTTCACTGATGCTATCCAATTTTTTTATAGAACTCTGTGGCTGCATGCCTAACAGATCCCAGGGAAGAAACAACAGGCACCTCATTAAGAAAGATAAGGGTCACTATATTACTATGTACTTGAGTTTTTGTAGTGGCTGGCTAAAATACAGAAAGACGCAGCAAGCTTTTCCCATTCCTTCTACTACAACTTAGTGTCCACATGCCTCTGCTCTTTGCAAATTGCTCCCATATCCATATGCTTAGGCATCCAGAGAGTCATTTATATTTTCCTACATCAAAGTGCAGTTTTCAACCAGCAGCAAACGAATGCTGCTAGTGGTAGAGTCTGCTTTACAACTGATTGCCAGTTGGACAGCTGAAGTATGCTGCTTATCTGTGGTAACATCCAGAATTGCCCTGGCTTTGTTCCAGTTCTCCTTTCTTCAGACCGTCTCCTGTTACAAAGACTGCAGATGATCTGCAAGCAATCCCTTTAAACAGGATGCAAATTGGTGCAATAGTGGTTGGGAGCTATTTTCAAAGTTAAGCAGGTGCGTATGCGCTTTTTCTGGGGCAAGTCCAGTGTGGTCAGTAACTTTGCAAGTTCACTGGAGAACACCTCAATTCTTCATGGAAATAAAGCCACTAGGAAAGTTAAAGCACAAAGCGTGTAATTTGGATATTTGCTGTGAATGCCATCACCCTATCAGCTTTGCTACCACGAGAGAAAGTCACTCATCATGACAGTCATTATATATCACATTTAGATTATGTTTTAATACATGGCACCAATCCATACAGTCTTTAGGAGGTTACCTTCCCCAGACTATGCTAATGCTCCTGTAGTACTTACTCTCCCGCATTCGCTCAAAACTGCATTCTGTTTACCTCTCAAAGGATTGTAAGGCCAACAAAGCCTCCATTTCTACAGAATATTTCACAGACAAGAGTTGTTGTACAGGACATTGGAAGTAGAGTTCGAATTTGATTCGAAGTCCTTTCTTATTTCTCAAATTCTATCTTCTATATTTTTGGCAACAGGCACACATTACAAGAAATTCTGTTAGCAAAAGATGAGGGTATCACAATTTTAAACAGTCTGTTTGACTTAACGTTAATGAGAGTTGTATTTGTTCATCAGAAGGAAAATATACCCCTGTAGTTGTGAACATGTCAAGAATGCACCTCCTCTTATAGCACTTCATATTTGAAATATTTCTGTTATCACTTGGAAGTCAGTTGAAAACTTCCAAAACAGAAATCTTTTTCCAGTACATTTTGCTCTTTATTAAACAGCTACTGCTAAAGGTGCTATAGCAGATTTTTTAACGTTTACTATGTTTTCATGGTCATATTAATCCACAGTGATTTGAAGTGTAATTTTTTCCTATCTGCTTGAGTTTTGTCCGTGTAAAGAAAAAATCACCAGCACAGACTCCGCATATTTTCTGTGGATGCAGAAGTAAAAGTGGTTTTGGACTCACTCACTCACTCACATCACCAGCACTGAATGAGCAACAATACACCATTCAGCTCTCATATTGCACCCTCCTTTGAATGTTAATTACATTCTTAGTAAGGACATATGTGTCACTGAAGTATTTCTTTAAACCACATATAGTATTTGTTGAAAGTGTGGTTATGGTTAGAATAATAACTATTTAAAATGGCATCTTGTAATTCAACAGATCTTTGCATAGGAAGCATTCTGACCTCATACTGATTTATTTTCTTATCACTATAAACTGATACTACCTTTCCTTTTTTTCGTACTTCTGTTAGCTCTGCAAGGCCAATCTAGCTATGAGAGAGTGAACCATTGTCTAGCTAAGACATCACTGATAAAATGTTTATACTTTAGCTCCAGCTGCAGACTGTTCAGTATCTGGGCTACAGGAGTACACTAGAAAAGACAAAGGCTGGTTTTAGAATCCTGGCTGAGTTTCCAGAGTAGGGCTGCTGGTGAAAAATGCAGGATTTAGGATTTCTTGTTATTTATTTTATAATTTCTTGCTGTCTTTTTTTTTTTTTTTTTTTAATTGATCATATTTGATCTTTGACTTGCTAGGATATTTTCTTTCATTAAAATGCATCAATTAATTCTTGCATAGGATATAGTGCATATATACATATAAAATATGCCTATTTTCAGCATTTTTCATAATTTGTCTTCCAGCTGAAGACACAGAACATTGAATGCAAGTCTCAGCAATTCAGAACTAATATAGGGCAGGCACTTTGCTCTTCTATAGATTCACCTTTGGAGAAAATCTGAGATGCCTCAAATTAAGCTTACAGATATACAATAAGTGAACAAAATAATTCAACATCCTTGTAACTTTTGACCCTGTAAGTATTTCTGCTTCTCTGTGAGTAAAAGGGATCATGCAACTGTTGCTTATGAATAAGGAAGCTGCATGTAACAGGCAACCTTAAATTTCATCCCACTTCAGAAACATTAGGACTTTAAAATTTTATGTAAGATGGCAAATGCTGCAAAAAGCAAGAAAAACTCCAGAAGAATAATCAACTTTAAGTGCAGCTACAGTATATACTGATTTTCTGAATGTAATTGGACTGATTTAAACATAATCTCTACAAAATGCCACTTTAAATTATGAAAACATACACTCTTACTAACCTGATCTTAAATAGGGTGTGTATAAAAACTTCTTATATAAAGTATAAAAACTTCTTATAGCAAGTTTTGTTTCACCTTACTACCACAAGTCTACCTTCAGAAATATCAAAAATACAAAACTACCAAAACAAAAAAAAGGGGCAAACATTTAGTGTGTAGTGGCATTGACTTTGTTATGTTACAATGAGAGCTTTTCCCACTCCTGCCCTGTTGCCAGAGTCCCACAGTGATGTTCACACTTAGTAGCAGCTAGAGCCAAGTGAATTTTGCAAAGAATTTTCTGTATGCATCATCAGTCCACATGATCCACTGAATCATCTTCTGTTATGAACATGCTCCCTTGTTTCCCAAGAAACTGGAGAGACTGGGTTTTACCAAGATGACGGGACACAAAATAAAATGTCAGCACTGCTGGTACATCTCTCCACAAAAGAGGTTTTAAGTTGGCACATAACATAATCATGAATTAGCATGCTCCTCTGCACCTCCAAATAAAAAGCAGGCCAAAGGATAGGGTTGGATGAAAGTTTTCACAGCAAGGTACCTTTTGCCTCAGCAAAGCTATGACACTTGCAAGTTGTCACCTGAAAGACTTTTGCCTTCTCATAGCTCAACCAAATCAAACTCCTTCTTTGGGACAGGATGAGTCCAGAAAGTCTGCAAAAATTATTTTGGCCTTTTCTGCCCTTTACTCTTTTTTTTTTCGATAAAAGGAACAGAAGGTTTTGCACTATGTGATTGCAGAAAACATTTAGTTTTGCCATATTTAATATTTCTAATCTGATGAGGTAGAAGATTCAACATAGATCTGCAATTCAATAGGCAGCATATTAAATATCACTTGATGAAATGAGTATAAAAAAATTCTAGATTAAGGCAGATCTTTTGTTCATCTCTTTCCAAACCTTGTAAAAGACTGCAGGAGACGTCTTCTGAGGGTTCACAGCCTGGCATAAAGTTTTGCTGCATGTGACTTTCTTTGATTTGAGTTGGAAGTCCTCAAACAAAAAAATCAGTTACAAAGAGTTAATGGTGTATTCAAAGCTTTAAAGTTTTTCAGTCTGAAATTTCCTTAGTTTTATCACAGTGACATTCTCATTGCACTTTTTATTTTACTTCTGACATACTAGTCTATGCATACACACAGCATACATGGAGCCAAATGTGTCCCTGATCTAAGTCTGTTGGTACGCCACTTTGACATTACACTATCAAAGAATTTGGCCTCTGAGCTTTCAGTTAGATTTATGTCTTAAATGTGCCCTGCTAGTAATGTGGGAAAAAAAAAATCCTGTCTACAAAATTAGCCCAGGAAATAAAATTCTTTATTTTGTGGATCCTTGAAGAAAACAAGTATTTATATTCTTTTTACAGTTTGCTTTTGGTTTGGGTTTTTTGGGGTTTTTTTTTCTGAGATAACAATAATACAGCATTCATACTTTTTTTTTCCTTAAATTTTAAAAGAGCCTGTATCTGCAAATAGGGTGGAAAAAATTACCCTGTAAAAATTTGTAAGTAGATGTTTTCTGAAAATTATAAATGCTTTCTGACCTAAACCTGGATCGTTTTGCACAGGTCTAGCTCTCTCATGGTTGCTGTACTCAGATTTCAAACTCTGTCGCAGTCAAGTATGCTTTCCACACACTGCATGTGCCTCAGTGTAAAACAAAGTCATCAGCTTCCAGCACAGAGCTGTCTCAACAGGAAATTGTCTGTGTATGTGACGAAGTTTTTGCCATGTTACTATGCCTTTTTGAAACTCTGTTGTCAGGAATCCTGTTGTTAAAAAAAAAAAAAAAAGACTTAATGAGCTCTCAATTTCTGAATTTCTACATGGCATAACCATTTTATAAAAGAAAGAAAGAAAAAAGGTAAAGAAAGGCCCGTGAACCTCCTTAATACCATATAGCAGGAACATAGATCCTGCCATATGATCCTCACTGGGGAAATTTAAAGAAGGAGTTCTAGCAATGTAACGTGATTTGGCAAGAGCAGAATTTGAATGTGGTTGTGAGGTCCCCATAAGCAACATATGCTTTTACTAAGCTGCAGTACTCCTTCCTTTCATAGCCCAAGCTTTTAAACTATTACTTTATATTTTCCAAAATTACATAGTTCTATGCCAAACCTAAGTTGTTAGCTCTTGATAAAACTATCATATTATGAAATTACAGCTCGTCCAGAGGAAGAGAGAAAAAGTGGATATTTAATTCTGAACCTCTTTAAAAAAAAAAAAAAAAAAAAAAAGAGAAAGTGGAGAGAAGGAGGGGGGGAGAGAATGAGGGAGGAGAGGGAAGGAGATGTCTGCTTATGATTATGAGATGAACTTTGAACTTTTTCTATTCCTGCAGCCAGGGATTTCTTATTTTTTAAATACCTTACTAGAGTGAAAATTTGAAGTATACACTGAACATACAAAACTTTTACTTACATGGTTATGGAAAATTATACTTTAAAATGGGAAAAAAAATACTTCCAGACACAACTGGAGATTTAAACATGTCTAAAAGCAAAGCCGCCAATCTGGAATTTGGAAACAAAGAACATTCTTTAATTTCTTTTGCTTCCCACTTGATGAGTGGGATGACAGGGCTGCCTAGGAAAGTTCAGACATGCCCTCAAATTGTTCTGCATACTTTTACTTCCTGTTTTCTTTGTC
This sequence comes from Aramus guarauna, assembly GCA_013400195.1. NCBI lineage: Eukaryota > Metazoa > Chordata > Aves > Gruiformes > Aramidae > Aramus > Aramus guarauna. The sequence continues at coordinate 432,247 of VXBL01008147.1, forward strand.
ATGTGAAAACTGACAAGCTTTTCTTTTCAAATCAGATTACTTTAACAATCTTAATAATATCACCCTTATTTTTCTTGTGTTATTAATACCCCCCCAGAAGCATGCCAGGACAAGAAAGACACCTCTAGCACATGAGCTCCCGGTGCTACCACAAGACCAAGGGAGCTGCTTCCCTTCCTCTGGGGATTGCTTGCAGAGGGAAGACATGCAAGTCTAAAGGGGAAAGACTGGAGGTTTACAAGGATGATTACCTTATTTTCAAATGATGTTTTAAAAATCAGTGTCACCGGGCTCACGCTGCTGTGCAGAACCAGAGCCCTGGTGTAAGGGCATGGTGCTGGGCTGACACAGCTGTGCTCTGCCCTCCTCACAGCACAAGCCAGGACCCCGCAGGCAAGCAGTGTTTCACCATGAAGCCCGTCCTGGCTCTGCAGGAAGGATCGCTTCCCACTCCTCCCTCTGTCCCAGGTGTGATGAGTCTCATGTACACCTTCAGACTTTCTCCAGGGGCTGCTTTAGTCTTTCTCTCAGGAGCACATCTGCAAATTGCAGGTAAGCTACCTTTTCAGCAAGTGAAAAGAAGCTAAGGCTGGAAAGGAAGGAGGAGGAGGGAGTCTTTTCCAAGGAAGCTGATATGAAAATGAACATTGCTTAATGCCAAGTGATAGTGAAAAATGACAACAACACACAAGCAAAACAAAAAAGAACCACAGAAACAAAAGAGAAGAAAAACATCCAGGAAAATCCCTGCTGGTTGCACTCACTGACCAGTCTTACACTGCAGGTTTTTCAGATTGTGACAGAACATAAGGATGCTTGACAAAAACTTGTTACACCCAACAAGTGCAAGACCAGTGGGAGGAAGTACATTGTTGAAAATTATGGGAAAGGGTGCTTACCCTGTAGAGTAAGTGGAAGTATTGTTTCACAACTTTACCCTGGCAGCAGACAACTGATAAAAGCTTTTATCAGTTTTTATGACATTTAGATCAGTCTTCAAATATTGATGAACATGACTGAACATACTAGGAACAAAAATGGGGTTTGTTTCATGGTTTTGGGATTTTTTTTTTCCATTTTTGTGTTTTGGCACGGAGACATTGTACGAAAACCAAGTCTTTTTAAGCAGAGCAATTCCAATAGACTATTCCTGCATAAAGTTGCCACTACACTTTGCAGTGCAGCCCCAGCCCTCACCTTAGTTATCATTTGGAAACCTCACTGTGAAACGACATCACATGTGAACCTCATGAAGCTCAACAAGGCTGAGTGCAAGGTCCTACACGTATGTCAGGGCAATCTCCAGTATCACAGACAATGGGAGATGAAGGGATTGGGAGCAGCCCTGTGGAAAAGGGCTTGGGGATACTGGTAGGTGAAAAATTAGATATGATGTGGCAATGTGTGCTTGCAGCCTAGGAAACCAATCATGTCCTGGGATGCATAAAAAGCAGTGTGGTCAGCAGGTGGAGGCAGGTGATTCTCCTCCTTCATTCCGTTCTCATGAGACCCCACCTGGAGTACTGCATCCTGCAGTACAGGAAAGACATGGAGCTGTTGGAGTGAGTCCAGAGGAGGGCCACAAAAATGATGAGAGGGCTGGAGCACCTCTCCTGTAAGGAAAGGTTGAGAGAGTTGGGGTTGTGCAGCCAAGAGAAGAGAAATCTCCAAGGGGCCCTGTTGCAGTGTTTCAATATATAAAAAGGGCTTATGAGAAAGACAAAGATTTTTTTTACCAGGGACTGTAGTGACAGGACAAGAGGCAAGGGTTTTAAACTGAAAGAGGGTAAATTTAGATTAGATATCTGAAAGTACAAAATTAATTAAGACAGATACCAACAAACTCACAATAATTTTCAAATAACAAACAATCCACTAGTTAAATGCCAGAAATTACCAAAAATCTGTAGGAGTAAAAAAACACAATTCTTAACCAACCTTTATGGCATGTTACATGCCTCTTAAATTTCTGTCGTGTTTAATGCCTTAGTAAATAGATTTCTTGCATGCTACACTGGTCAAAAGAGACAAATGACATCTTATTTAAGTCCTCGTATTCGAAAATGTATCCTCAACACCTGTTTTTGTGTGTTTCCAAGCTACCACTACTAAATCAGCCTCTAGATATAGCAGGTATATTAATAAGGCAGATCTACAGTTCAGTCCTCTTTCAACAAACAAATGGAAGGACGACAGTGCTGATGCATTTGTAAACATCTTTTCCTTCTTCAGGTCTTACTGTATCCCATCTATTCGTCTGGGATATTACAAGATGGGCAGAATAAGTCACATACAACTAAAGACCAGAATTTTCTCTGTAATTTCCTCAGTAACTATGACTGTAGGTGAAAAATGAAAAGAAAACACAACGGAGGCAGAGAAGCCTCTTGAAGCTGCTTCATTGCTGAAATTGTTCGGGAGAAGTTCTTCCCTGTGAAAAATACAGCTCTTGCAACACTGTCAAACTCATTAACTGGAGATGATGACTGGCACAGTCAGCACTAGTTTTGTGAATTGAAAGAACATTATTAAAAAGAATTTTTCATATTGTTTTTTTTCTCTGTTGCTTTCAATGTTCTTAAATAATGTTTCTTGACTTAATACTCATTTCCTTTTTCTTATATTTCTTATTGCAAACTCCACATGGAAAATTGTGAAGCCCTATTTATATTTGCTTACTTCATTATCAATCAAGAACAATATGGGAACTGAATGTTAATTAACTGGTCTAGTGGTCACAGCCTAGAATTGATAATATTATGAACAAAGAACTAGCCGTAGTTTTAACACAGGATTGCTGTATGACCTTGGGCAAACTGTAATCCCAGCTAAATTACTTTCTCCATCTATAAAATGGATTAATGCTATCTGTATTGCATTACAGTACTGTGAAGCTTGATTCAATTACTCTGTAAAATGTTTCACAATTTTCAGGCCAAAAGTTCTGGAAGAACATTACAAATAACTACTTCTGCAAAGGCCAATGAAAACATCATAACAGTACAAAGTGGTTTCTTTGACACTTAGTGATTTACAAAAAAATGATCTGCTATTATTTTTTAAAAGATGTTTAGAAGACATTTCACCTGCATTTCTCAAATACTCAGCCATTAGTTTACTGGGTCTTCAAGTTTATTTCTGTAAGATTTCTAGCAGCATTCATTCCAAAGTTTTTGAAATAAAATTAAAAGGGTGTGCCTTTCTTATTAACCTGGAATAATTTAACAATTTTCTGTAGGGCATTTTTATTACTCTTTCTTAATTACTAAGACTACCTGCTAATTTCATCTACTTTTCACATTTTTGCTTCTGGCAGATCTTTTCTTATATATAAGAGTAGTTTTACTGGGTTTTGGTTTTTAACACTTAGCAGGAAGCCAAAACAAAGTAGCTGGAAAAAGTTTTCAGCAGAATTCTGGCAGTGAAAAAGAGAGATGAATAAAGTGTCTTCCTGGATAATACAATGTTTCTTATTCTACCAAAAGGTTTTTGTTCCATACTGGGGAAAAAAAAAAAAATCCTAATACACTAATTCTTTGCTCTGTTCTGTTATTTCACGACATGACACCTTTTTACCTTGCAAAACAATGACAAATTTTTGCTGCATTTTGTTGTTCTCACAAGATTCATTGTGGTAAAAAAATGTTTCAAAAATTAATCAGTGTGTAATTTAAATTACTTAGCTTTTTATTGTTATTATAGAAAAGTCCAACGAGAAATAAGAAAAGAAAACATGTAAAGCTATCCCCTCCCTGACACATACTGGTAATTTGCTTTGCTAGTACTCACATTCAGTGACATACTTGTTTACTTTTGGCTCATACATTTTCAGTGTACTACAATAATAGACTAATACAATAATAGAGTAGAAC
>VXBL01008147.1:446775-479651 GCA_013400195.1 Aramus guarauna
AAGAAAAAAGAAAAGGAAAAGAAAAAAAAAAAGAGATCAAAAATGAAGTAGATCCACAATGGTCAGATTATATGTTGCAGATCAACGTGTTGATTTAAAATAGCTTAAATCTATTATACCCCAATAATTTTTGGCCAAAGACTCCGTAGGAATCTCAAACACAGACTAACGTCAGTCACAAATTAGCAGAGAAATCAAGCACATTGCGTGGTTCCACTTCTTTGCTGTATCAGAGTTCAGTACAGGACGGTTCATTAACTGCACAGTACAGAAGGATTCACTACATGCACTACACCACAGCTTTGCCTTTCAAAACTCTACCCTACGCACAACTTCTCTGTTGCCTCCTACTCTGTATTTTCAGTTCAAGAATGTCATTTTTACAAGCAAAGAGAAAACAAGCCCTATGTCTGCCGTGCCTCAGGTCTGCTCTACCTTAACCAGGACTTTAGACTTAAGCACTACATCACACATTCTGATATTTGGCCATCCCTGGTTCTCATCCTCAGTATAGAAAGGCTAATTATTTTGCTGAGATAGTGTCATGTGCCACAAGTGGCTGGGAAGGAGTCAGATAATTAACTATGCTCCTGCTGAGAATGTAGACCTTTCCCCCTTTATTTTCCTTCTCAATAGGTTTCTCCCCCCCACACCCCCTTTTTCCTCCCTAGGTGCAGGGTCTTGTATTTCATGTTGAACTTCATGAGGTTCCTTCATCTTCATTTCATTCAATCTTTCTCGCTTCAATATTTGTTAATATTAGTACATTGCTGTGATATCTTGTTACTTTTTTCATTCAAGTTCAATGAGTTCTTGAAAGCTTATATTATCCCTCTATGGTCAACCATAGAAACTAAGTAAAATCCTTTCTTGTACAGAAATGTAAAATCTTCCATCATTTTGTGGAAGAGTAATGGCTCAACCGTGCATTGAAAGTCATCTGTTCCTCAATATGGTCACAGCAATACCCTTCTCACAATGAAATTCCATCCTGATGGTGGTGACATTTTAGCAGAAACCAAGCTTGGTTTCTGAAATTATTTGTTATTGCCCAAGAATTTCATCCATGAAGAAGAAACAGCAGACAGTTTTAAACAGGAAGACACACACAGGTGGTCATGTTTTAGCATGAACCTGTGAAAACTCGGAAGGTGTAAACCAGGTTGTGCTTATTTAGCTTTGATACTGCATTTGAGTATGAACTGAGGACAGGGAAGAAAATGAAAATATAAGCTAGTGTATTTCAGTGTCATTTCCTTTCCAACAGCTCATGACACAGGCCACTCAGTTGTCTCTCCCAAAGGTATAGAATCACACAGTTTAGAAGTGACAAATGCAAAAAGGATCATAACAAAAGGAAAAAAAAAAACCTGAGAAAAAAGTTCTATTATCCATTGCTAGATTGTAGTATCAGAGATTGTAGTCTGGTACTAGAAGAGAAGTAAGGCTTATGCCCCACTCATGATTTCTAGAGAAGACAAAGAAAATCCACGGCCAACAAGAAAAACTCTATACATTTTGATATATTGAAGCACCAGTCTGCCCAAAGGGCAAATCTGAATCCCAAGAGTCAAAAGTTTCATCAGCAGCAGAGGATTAGTAAAAGAAATGAAAACTCAGTTGAATCATTTTCTAGGCAATTAATTAATAGAGTGTGAAAAAGATTTCAAACTAATCTTCCCATTTTATAATAGAACAAACTATCAGCATGAAATCCCACAGATAAATATTTCAACTTTACTCCTTCCTCGCAAAAGCAATTACTGTAGGACTTAGTAAATTTAAAAAAAAAAAAAAAGAAAAAAATTATTTCATCAAATGAGATTGTACAATTTCATATCTGCAATCAGCTGTTTGATACTGCCCAATATGACAGTTACTGAAGTTAAGTAATTACCATTCAAGGGATAGAAAACCCTTTTGGAAGAAGTGACTCACTTGTCACTCAAAATCTTCTGACGAGCTTATTTCTGCTGTGTCATAAAAGGTTATTTCATCACTTTAATCACCTTGGAAACATAGAAATTTTATTAACTCAGAGTAGCACCATGCAAACATGGCTTTAGGACTTCCACAGCCAGTTAATGAGTCTTCCTTGCCTTGCCTAGTGCTGCAAAAAGACACCTCTTCAGTGTCCTCCAGGAGCACCCATCTCTGCATTGCATTCCCAGTTCCTGCTTCCCCTTTCTGAGGTGATATTTCCTCTTAGACTGACATTCTACACCTTACCATCTCCCATAGCTCTTCTCCAGCTTCCTGCTGTAGGTAGTAAGAAACTTTCTTACAACCTAAGTCTTTAGCAGTAGGGCTGAATCTCAAATCTAAGGTGAAATGGTGGCTTTCCATAGGAACTAATACAAGTTCAAACAACTCTTTATTAAGAGAACATTTTGTATCCCTGACCACTTCAGGGGCTGCAGCATTCACTGAAATACATTTAAGTGGTTAACAATCAAGGTACCAATTACCACCATCGAGCACGGATCCTGGAAGGAGGAGGAGGATTTGTAACACTTGACTTGTCTTCACGGCAACAGGTTTCCCTTGTGAGAGACAAAAAAGTCTGCATTCAAGTGCTACCTATCCCTGTGTCATACATCTAGAAAACCCTCAAACTCACATCTGGAGCTTTGCTAGTATCAGCTACCCTATGCAGACTGGTGTGCATAGTAGAGGCCAAGTGGTTCTTTCTTAGGAAGGGTTAAGTAATAACCATCACTCAAATGGTGACAGTCATCTAGTTCACTTTCCACACTTCCTCCAGAAGGAATTGCTGCAATGATCGGGGAGAAATACTGGGATGTCTTAGGAGAAAGACTATAACCTCAAGCCCAAACAGATCAAGAGCAGAAACAACAGCATTGTGGTATCAGAGGTAGTGCTTTGTTGTGGGAATATCTGCAGCCTTGGGTGTTAATTCAGGTTAGATGTGCATGCCAAATATTCAGGTTAACTGTGTAGTACATGTTTACACTCACAGTTGATTCACAAGTTGTTTGTTTTGGGGTTTATCTTGCTGATCCACTAATGACACCTTATTTAGGTCACATTGATACTATACATCAATTAATTGGCTACTACTGAAACCCCTGGAAAGGGGCTGCAGCAGAGCCTTTGAACTTATCAGCCACATTATTATTCAAGTATAAATTCAGTCTGTCACAGCATTCCCACCTCTTGAGGAGCGGAGAATAGTTGAGGCACTCTGAAAAAGCCCTTTGATTACTAGGAATCAGAGTCACTTCAAAGTGCGACGGTATTGGTACAGACATCTGCAGGTCGCAGCCATGTACTATCATAAAATCGTTTATCATTTCCATCTAGTTAGCCTATAGCATTTTACAAAAATGACAGCAACAAAACCCATGCATTGCTATCCACTTTCTAAAACCAAGTAAAAGTCAATGGATGCACCTGGCTTACTCTAGTTCAATATCCTTAAGGCATTTCAGCAAACCAGGGTGGGGAGACATGATGAGGAGAGTATTACAGCTGTCAGACCACAAGATGAGGCAGAGCTTGACACTAGTGTGTGATAGATCCAAGCGCTTATTTATACAAGTATATCATCATTCCAAGAGACGTGCCGATACCTTTCAAGGTAAGAACATGCAAGCTGGCCTGGTTCAGGATCTGTGTTGTTAGGGCAACTAACAGAAGTAGTTTGATTCCACTGAGAATTCCAATATCCTCAAATTTGCTCATCTTCCAAATCAGAACAAAGTTAATTGATCATTTTAAATGCAATACAAAGTAAAAAATCTCAAATATTTGTGTTCCATTATAGCCAAACCTTATAAAGTGGTGGTATAATGTTGTATAAAAGCTAAATCTGGTCAAGAATCTAAACAACTTATTTGAACAATTTCTGTCACAAGAAAAAGTTCTGTTATTAAGGAAACAGGTTTTTTTTTTTTTTTCCAGTTTCATGTGTAGAACTGTTGGGGAAAAAAAAAAAAATCTAATCAACTGTCCTTACTTGCTTTATAGTTTGGTAAGCACAAAAAGAATGCAGAGTTTTGTCTCCTTCAGGATTTAAGGCATCTCTTTGGAAATGGATCAAATTTGGCTTCACCTGTTTGAATGTTGATTGATTTAGCCAACTGAATTAAGTGCAATAAGCATTAAGTAATACTTTTCTGGCTACCAACTGAACCTTAGCTACATATTTTGCTAACAACCTCCTGTAAAAACACACACACATATTTTAAAGGGAAACTGTTCATAATCCAGTAAAAACACTTCTAAGCAAAATAGATTAATAACTTATAAAATGTAGCATAGAAAAATGAAAGTGAAATCTTATTTTCATACATTATTTTGACATATGCATTGGAGCCTAAATAAAATCCTTCTGTCTTCTTTTAAGTTTTCTAATTTTAAGGTAATCTAGTTCCCTGTTCAACATCTATATGGCCTCATTGTCCCTCTTCATATTTGGGGGTAACAGAGGAACTACATAAGCTGTGTAATCATCCCTCTTTACAATAGCTTGCTGGCAAAACAGAATATACCACTGTGTTCATAAACCTGTCCAGAAACTGTGTTGTTTTCCATGCTTTACCAGCATTGTAACCAAATAGGTATGAAGAAAGAGCCTCCAAGACACTAGCAAACAGATAAGCACAGAAAGCAGTTCAAACAACTTTAGCATTCCCAATTCCACTCCTAAGAAATGGCGAAAAATAAAACAGGCTTGGGGGTTTTCTTAAAGACTGTTTGTTGTGAAACACAAGCTGATGACACTCTCCTTTCTAGAAAGAACTTGGCAACATGAACAACAAAAGAAGATCTAAAGCTTATTATTTGTTATTATCTTGAGACATGTCAAAATGCCTATTTTGGAATTTGAAGATTGCTATGTAGCAATGCAGAAAAAGGATAGCATTATATGCGGTGCACAGTCCTCCTAGAGATCAGCAGCAGTAAGTGGCAATAAAAATATAGATAAAACAAATCAAATCCATTTGAAAAGAAGTTACACAAATTTGTGTGTCTGAACTGGCAAGGAAAAATTTCTTTCTGATCAGAAATCTGTGTATCTGCAATCTGTTTCTAAGAGTGAAGGATGCACATTTAGCTGCCTACGAATGTACAGTGTTGATATTACTTGGCATCCAAAAAGTGAAAATTAGTTAAAACTGAAGTTGCACAAAACCAGCATTAGCATATAAAGTAGTCAGGAATGAAAACACTTCCCTAGTACAATATTTGCAATGAACTAATACAATGATGACATCTACACAGTAGGTATAAACCAGGTGATGAAATCCAAACAGCAGGTGTAACGTTTTGTAAACAAGTCTTTTCAGCAGATATTTGAATACGACACTTCAAACACAGGGAGAAAGTTTCAGAGTTTGGTCTGGAATCCGGACTTTTTTATTTTTTAAATGTTCAGTACAGGAAACTATTTGAGGTGGTCAGGAGGGACACTGATCTACCTAAAATTCACACTTACATCATTGTCAGTTGTCACTTTCAGCTTTGGTTTAGAGCATGGAAAAGAGATTTGTATCCCTGGAAACATTCACAACAACAGACTAGTTTAAGTCTTTAAAATAAAATTGTAAAAGACAGCATCGTCGTGGTCGTGTCAGGCTTTCATACATCAAGATGGGCTGAATGCCTTTAGCAGATGCCAACATGCCAAATTTCGTTTCCTGCATGACGTTCTTACCATATGAAATCCTGCCATTAAAAACATCCCTGCACAAATCCTCCATATTAAATCAGCCACACAGGAAAGGGACTGAAAAGGGGGAATATGTGCATCTTGCCTGCTCAGCTTTAAGATGCTGCTAGCAGGTGTGCCAGCTTGAAAGCTATTCCCAGTAGATTGGTGCTTTTTTGGCTCCTTCAACTAGTCAGGTTTCCCAGCAGACCTATCTACTAATTCTTTTTTTTTTTTTTTTTTTCATGTCCACATACAGGTATTTTATGTGGAATAAGAAAGTGATTTGTCTGTGTTAAAAACAAAACAAAAGAGAAGCCCAGCAGAGTGGAAGTATACATTTTAAAGGGATATTCTACTTAATTGGTTTCTCTTGTCATTTGGCTTGTGTAAACAGTTCCCCAGATGGCCTCACACAAAGACCAAAGAAAATGCATCTTATTTTTGTCATTTTTCTTGCTAATGTCTGTTCAGTAGCAAACTGTGGGTAGAAAAAAAACAGATACAAAAACTACGTGGTCAATTTTAAACTCAAGACAATATTCTCTTACAGTAAAAAGCAAGCTATCTGAGGGAAAAAATCGTTACCTTGTAAACAAGTGTATCAGCACCATATTATTGAAGTGCCTCAACAAACAGTTTTTCTTCTAGCTAAAGGTATTTGAGAGAGTGGCATATCCTGAGACTGTCCAGTTTTGGATAGCTTAAGAAATATTTTTAAATGTGTTTCGTGTCTGCAAGACTAACTAAAGAACCAGGCACTGGTCACTTGAAAAGGCTCAGACCTCCGATATCTCAGGTTGAGCTCACAGTCAAATTGATCTTTACCTTCTGCCTCTAAGGTGCAAAGCAAAACAAAAACTTGACATTTTAACTGGGGTGAGTACCAGAAACAGTAAGAGGCAGCTGTCAAACCTCATGGGTTTCAAGGCGTAAACACGACATGCCAAAGGTCTCCCTATCCTGGGGTCTTCTTGTACCTGAGTATTAAAATGATGAGGCATATGTTCCCTATGGTTTATGTCTGCATTTATGCGAATTTTCATTCTGCTGTTTCTTGAAAAAATGTGTTGACAGATCAGTAGTCTTCATATCCTTTAAAATCAGAATTCCTTTACCTCTCAGCAGGATGTAGAACAGACTGGCTTACATCCTGGTCTGTAAAGCAACTGGTGTGCGTAAAAGTTTAATTGGAAGACCAAACATTTAGCAGCTCTGTTGCTGTGTAAATGTTATTTATTCTGAAGTTCTTCCATGAGTACAATTAGACTTTTTTCTCCTCTCCTCAGATTCACAGCAGTGTTATTGACTCTGAGAATGAATCAGAGAAAAAAAATATATACCTGCTACTGATTTGTGTACTTACAAATGTCATTAAATTTGCCTGCTTACAGAAGTAATGTTCCCTACTTTTCCAGCAAATCAACACATTTGACATGACAAAAATCCAAATTTGGAATGAATCCAAACCCCAAAGCCAGACCCAAACCTACATCAAACATCTCTAAAATGTGGAGTGATTTATAGCAAGAGGAGCAGTTTGGGTACATCTCTAACCCAAACCTCAAACTGAACCTTGGTTTTGTTTCACAGTGTTAAAACTACAGGTTTCTTCTGATGCTGTCCAAATCATTTGGTTCATTACTTGTTCAAGTTATAAATTACTCAAGCAGGAATTGTCCGGCAATTTGTCCACTGAATAGCGATTTTATCCCTTCTGCAAAGACATAACGTTAGAGCTGATATTATAAAGTTTGCATTCATAGATAAAGCATTTGCAGTTGGAGCTGGCCTGCACTTAGAATTCCTTAGGAGGCAAGGCCCTAAAAACCACAAGATGTACAAACTACTTTTTCCTTTCCAGGGCCCTTCCTTTTTTTTTTTTTTTTTTTCTTCTTCTTCATCTCAGAGTGCAGTTTGAAACTGGATCCTGTTTCAGGAGGTGGGGAACGGAGTGGAGCAGGAGGGGGAGGAAAAGAGTAAATTTGAATGCCAACAGAAGAAGCACACCAGTAACACCCCAGAAGTATGCTCCGTTGTCATTAATAACATGAAGTTACTGCGTGCTGTACAGCTGACATTGGTTACAGAAGCAGATCAGCATCTTGCTGCCCTCTGCATTTACTGCTTTGGAAGACTGTTTCAGACTGCCTTTCCCGCTCCCATGTACTCCCGCTCCCCTGGGTTTCCCTGTCTCGCTGTTCCTTGCAGCGTTCTTTCCTTTCACTGCCTTACCGTCTCTGTATAAACAGTGGGCAAAACTCCCAAAGGCAAGTTAACTCAATGCACTTCTTCTCTCTGCCTGTTTCCCATCCTTCTCCCTCGTCACCTTCATATGCCATTTTTATTTTTATCACTGCTTTGGGATCAGGGCTGATGATCATTTGCCTCCTTGCCTCTGGGAGCCAGGTCCCAACATCTTGAGGCAGGAACCAGGACAACTAAATTAGAAGGGAGCAGCAGCTTGATTTCTGAACTGTATTACGGAGAGACGGACCACCGGAGAAGAAGGCCCTAGAGATCGCCTGTGGCACTGTTTCGACACAACGGGTACCCTGTTTGTGTATGCATTGCCTAGCAGTATGGCCTGATGCCCTCTGCAGCCGCTGGGCACTATCGCCACACTGCTGAGGAACACTCAGCCACACTGTGAGAGCTAGTGGGAGCCAGGGATTGGAAATCCCCTTCAATATATTTTTTTCTTTCTTTCTTCCCCCCTTTTTTTTTTCAAGAAAGCAAAACCTGAAGATTTCTTCCCCTCCCCATCTCCCCATTTGGCAGGACATTTGCTGTCGAGCAGTTATTTCATTATTAGCAATTCTTACATGAAAAACAGAGACAGACTCTGAAACCCACTTTTCTAATGGAAATCTGGATAGGGAGGTAACGACTGCTGGCAACACTTCTTGGTTGTAGCTGTTAAACACTCCTCACAAGTTGTATGCTTCTATGAACAGCTTAAATGCCAATTATGCCTCAGGGACCCAAGGAACAGCATGCCCCCTGTGCTGTGGATGCTGAAGAAATACCTAAGAACTTTACTGAAGAGATGAAAATAAAGAAGTGGAGAAAGTAAGTATTTTGAGTGGAAAAGAGAACTTCCAGCGCCTTAGAGACTCATCCTAATGAAAGGCCTGTCTCAAAGCTGAGGACTGAGTATGAGTACCCTGTGTCTGTATTACCTTCAGGATAAATGCAGGTGGAAGGGATAGGAGGCTGTTTCCACTATAGCTCCTCAATATTTTGAATACTGTTTTCATGGGCAGCATTAAGTCACTCAGAAGGACATAGTGTGTATATGTCAGGGGCAAGAGTGTCAGAAACTGTTTGAAATTCAGGACAAAGCCGTGGTAACGGGAGCTTGAGTCCATTGCTAACAATATAAATGGCAGATATTGAAGTTACATGACAGCCTTGCAAGAAGACATGCAGTTGGGACCATCCAGAGTAAAAGCAGTATATGGCTGAGTGATAGTGTGCTGTTCTGTGAAAGGTGGTTGCACACATTGTCGTGGTGTGCAACATAGCTCATAAAACTTATGAGCCATGCTGGACAGTGTGACCTGACTGCCATTTGTTCAGCTTCATTGCCAGTGTAATTAAAAACAATTGTGTACTTGGAAAGATAACGCTTTCAATCCAGCATGTGGCTTGAAGGCCAAACTGAATTTACACTGAATAATGCACATTTCAGGAATCTTTTGCTTAAAAACAAATGAACAAACAAAGTCTGGGGAGAAAAGCAGGTCCCAGAATGCAGAGAGCTTCTGGATGGCCATTCCATAATGAAACATGTCTGCAATTTACTGTGCCCATGGACTTTACCCCTCTCTGCTGTAAATTACACAGTGGTCCCGTGGTGGACAGCAGGTTCGTTTTTAGTTCTGTTTGCACTATGTTCCCTTCAGAAGAAGCATTCGGGTGAGCCCTCCCAGAGAGAGGGAGGGAGGGGAGCGCTGGGGGCGGCGAGGGAAGGGACCTTGCCCTGGGAAAGGCTGAGTGAGCAGCCACACGAGCCAGATGTGACAGAAAGAATGTCTCGGTGACTGGAGGAGGCTGCAGTGCCGCCAGAACTATGAAGATTATGGAAACCAATTCAAAACAAGCGTGGGACCTACCTGCTAGGCCACAGTGGGAACTGGGAAAGCTGTGTATAAACAATATTTTTAAAAAGAAACCTATTCTGTCTCCCTCTGACATTTTATGTTTCTCTTTAAAAAGTTAAATGCCCTACTGTTTATTTTTATAAAATCTAACTTTTTTTTATTTTTAAAGTCTTCTGTTCTCACACTGGGAGATGATCTCAGCATATTCATCTCAAACCTCTGTTTAACTTGATTTCTGTAACACATCAAGGATTACGGTCTTACTCACTAACTTTTACAGACTGGGGATGGCATTTTCTCCTGCAGACTGGAACTGTACCCCAACAGTTAAGCTTCTCAGAGAAAGCATTGTAAAGCCATTGCAAAGAAATTTTTATTATTCACAGAGATTTGAAGTCCTTCACAGAAAAAAAGTATAACTCCTGCAAGTATCTTAAGCAATGAGTGATCACTTAACACTACAAAGGACCAAACAAACCAAGAAAGTATTTTTTACGCTGTTTAGGTATACAAAAATAGCACTTCCATCTATATTTGCAAACAAGAGTCCCAGGAAAAGGAAGTTGAAAGATGGCATCTGTTCAGAGCTAGCCTGGACTTATTTATTTGATGTTTTTAATTTGAGGTTGTGCCTGAGTTTTCATTTGACATCTCTAGAGAGGACTAAGAAAAAAACTGTAACAAATGGGTTTATCAGAAGTGTTATATGATGCTTATGAGTGGGATACTGTCAAACAGAGGATATAAAGAGAAGAAAATAGTTTGCAGTGCTAGATAAGCTGAAGGGTTAAACAGTGTGGTTTGTAGGTACCAGATCTGAAATAACAACTGGAATAACTAAAGTTAACCAATATAAACAGTCATCTATCTGAGGCCAAAGCTTTTGGCAGGCCAACAGTGTTCTGGTGCTTAATACTTTTTAATAAATGCAAAATATTACAAAAGGGAAAGGCTTTAGGAGCTCCACATCATAGGGAAAACCACTAACCAGGTGAAGTGTTTTGCATACAGCAAAAGTCAACACTATAACCAGCACATGAGAAGAAATCCAAAATCTTACATCATTTTGCAAGCATCAGCAAAGTGAACAAAAAGAATGAAAGAGTCAGTAGTTTAGGTAAATTTTTCAAAGGAAAGATGGATACTGTAGTAGGAGTCATCATCTGAAATATCATTCTAAATGCAAATGTTGTGCATTAGTTTTCAGCTGGACATGGGTACAAAACCAACAGTACAAAATCATAGAATGGTTTGGGCTGGAAGGGACCTCAAAGACCATCTAGTTCCAACCCCCCTGCCATGGGCAGGGACACCCTCCACTAGACCAGGTTGCCCAAAGCCCCATCCAACCTGGCCTTGAACACTGCCAGGGAGGGGGCAGCCACAGCTTCTCTGGGCAACCTGTTCCAGTGCCTCACCACTCACATAGTAAAGAATTTCTCCCCAATATCTAATCTCAATCTACCCTTCTTCACTTTAAAGCCATTACTCCTTGTCCTGTCACTGCTTGCCCTTGTACATAGCTCCTCTCCAGCTCTCTGGCAGGTCCCCTTCAGGTACTGTAAGACAGCAATAAGGTCTCCCTGGAGCCTTCTCTTCTCCAGGCTGAACAACCCCAAATCTCTCAGCCTGTCTTCATAGGAGAGGTGCTCCAGCCCTCTCATCATCTTCCGCTCCAGAATCCCTTGCTGCTGCTCCTAGCACAATTACTATATACTGCAGAATAAAACCCTACTTACAGTTCCCAGTGTGATTGTCTGGTTTGTTTCATCTCATGTATAATCATCCTAGTGAGTATTTTTCATTTGATCATACACAAACTTCTAATTTTCAATATTTTGCCATTTTTGCTGTCAGTGGACCCAGAAAGGCACATTCACCAAGTTCATTTTTTTTTTTTTTTGAGAATATTCTTAATGGATTAGATTTTAAAACTGCAATAAACATATAGTCTTGAATCTCTTCTAAAAATGTAGATTTTTCTCAGAGTGGGGCAGATAAATGCTTTCTTATAAAAGACAGCAGTTGCACTATCAACTCAAGTAAAAACAAGAATATAATCTACAGCACAACAGAATTTTTAATATTAATATATAAAAATCTTGCTGCATGAACACAAACATTAACAGTAATAGTTTTAGTAACTTCAACAAGGTATTTTATTTTCCTAGAACATATGCAGGCTACAATGCAAGATGGAGTTTAAATACTTACAAACACATGCAAAAACATTTGATCCAGAGGCCACTGAAGGAAAGGATATTTCATTTCAGTAGTCTTAAGCTCCTACGGAGAAACTCCTCCCACTGAGTGCAACTGTTGTCCCAAAGGTCAATTACATAAACAGCATCTAGACTTGCATTCATTTTTTTTCAGAAGCTAGGAAGACTAGCTGCTGTATGAAGTGTTCAGCTCAGTGATAGGAAGAGGGATCAGGTAAAAATCACAGAATCATAGAATCCCATAATCACAGAATGTTTGACGTTGGAAGGTACCTCTGCAAGTTACCTTGTCCAGCCCCCCTACCCAAGCAGGACCACCTAGAGCTGGTTGTCCAGCACCATGTCCAGACAGCCTTCAAATATCTCCAGGGATGGAGACTCTACAACTCCTCTGGGCAGCCTGTGCCAGTGCTTGGTCACCTTCACAGTGAAAAAGTATTTCCTGATATTCAGAGAGGACCTCCTGTGTTTCAGTTTGTGCCCATTGCCTCTGGTCCTGTCACTAGTCACCACTGGAAGGAGCCTGGCTCCATCTTCTTTGCATTCTCCCCTCAGGTATTTATATGCATTAAGAAGATCCCTGCTGAGCCTTCTTTTCTCTAGGATGAACAGTTTTAGCCTTTCTTCATAGGAGAGATGGTCCAGACCCTTCATCATCTTTGTGGCCCTTTGCTGCACTCTTTCCAGTATGTCCATGTCTCTTTTGTATTGTGGAGGCCAGAACTGAAGCCAGCACTGCAGGTGTGACCTCACCGGTGCTGAGCAGAGGGAAAGGATCACCTCCCTCAACCTGCTGCCAATACTTTGTCTAAGGTAGCACAGGATCCATTAGCCTCCTTTGCTGCGAGGGCACTTTGTTGGCTTATGTTCAACTCAGTGTCTACCAGCACCCCCAGGTCCTCTTCTGCCAAGGTGCTTTCCAGCTGGGTGGTCCCCATCCTATGCTGCCGCATGGGGCTCTTCATCCCCAGGTGCAGGGCCTTGCACTTCTTTCTCCTTGATGAACTACATGAAGTTCCTTTTGGCCCTTTGCCCCAGTCTGTCAAGCTCCCTCTGGGTGGCCACACGATCATCAGCTGCTCCTCCCAGTTTTGTGCCAGCAGCCAACTTGCGGAGGGTACGCTCTGCCCCATCATCTAGATCATTAATGAGGCTATTAAACAGAACTGGACCCAGTATTGAGCCCTGGGGTACACTGCTAGTTACTTGCCTCCAACTAGACTTTGTTGCACTGATCACCACTCTCTGGGCCTGGCCATTCAGCCAGTTCTCAATCCACTTCACTGCCTGCTCATTCAGCCCATACATCAACACCTCGTCTACAAGGATCTTATGGGAGACAGTGTCAAAGACCATACCAAAGTCGTGAAGGCAATATACTTGGCTCTCCAATCATCTACCAGGCCATCCGTTCCCTTGCGGAAGTTTATCAAGCTGGTCGTTTGACTTCCCTATGGTGAAGCCATGCTCCTGATGATTTTCTCATTCTTCATGTGCTTGGAAATGATTTCCAGGACTAGCTACTTCATCACCTTCCCAGGGACCAAGGTGAGGCTGACTGACTTCTGGAGAAAAAAAAATAAATAAAAGAAAAGAAAAAAAAAGAAAAAAGAAAAAAAAGAAAAAAGAAAAGGAAAAGAAAAAAAAAAAGATATCAAAAATGAAGTAGATCCACAATGGTCAGATTATATGTTGCAGATCAACGTGTTGATTTAAAATAGCTTAAATCTATTATACCCCAATAATTTTTGGCCAAAGACTCCGTAGGAATCTCAAACACAGACTAACGTCAGTCACAAATTAGCAGAGAAATCAAGCACATTGCGTGGTTCCACTTCTTTGCTGTATCAGAGTTCAGTACAGGACGGTTCATTAACTGCACAGTACAGAAGGATTCACTACATGCACTACACCACAGCTTTGCCTTTCAAACCTCTACCCTACGCACAACTTCTCTGTTGCCTCCTACTCTGTATTTTCAGTTCAAGAATGTCATTTTTACAAGCAAAGAGAAAACAAGCCCTATATCTGCCGTGCCTCAGGTCTGCTCTACCTTAACTAGGACTTTAGACTTAAGCACTACATCACACATTCTGATATTTGGCCATCCCTGGTTCTCATCCTCAGTAAAGAAAGGCTAATTATTTTGCTGAGATAGTGTCATGTGCCACAAGTGGCTGGGAAGGAGTCAGATAATTAACTATGCTCCTGCTGAGAATGTAGACCTTTCCCCCTTTATTTTCCTTCTCAATAGGTTTCTTTTTTTTCTCCCCTTCTCAGAGCCATTATTAACTTTTCCTTAACTGTTATAAATTGCAGGGAGTGGACAACTTCAAATCTAATATGTGGAAATGCAAAGAAAAGGGGAAAAGATTGCCCTGTAAAGAATTCCTGTAAAAAAGTTTTCATGTTCCATAACATAATATTAAAACTATGTATGCACAATCACAATGAAAACCTTGTGTTTTATTAAAAATAAATCTTGCTTGAGGCATCCATTACTCATTTCCAGATTAAATAGCAAACTTTCAAATTTTAAAGGAGTAAAGGCCCTTCATTTGGACTGTATCTGGCAGCTGTCAATAGTATGGTATCTTTTTGATATGTATCTTGCAGGTTTTATAGCTATTTTATTGCTATTTTCTGGACGCTCAGGTCCTTGTCCCAGATCCTGGTATGAAAAAAATAGATTATGGCTGTATACCCTTAATGAAGTATGTGTTTTTTCTACATGTTGTTTGCTTGCTCCATGCATAACCACCATGTCTGTTTGTCACGAGCTTGGATGTCGGTATTTTCTCTGTCTCTACCTATCTGATTGCTTTCTGAACTTATCTGATTGCTTGGACTTTCTTCCAAGCCTGAGCTTCTCCGCACACCAGAAGTTTGAAAGGACACCTTCTGGCACGCATGGAAGCCCATCTGGAGAGACAAATGGGAGACTCCCAAGTAGCACACAGCAACACTCGCGCCAGTTCCTCATCTGTAGGGTGGGAGAAACACCTGGTCTTCATTAACATCATTGCTATGGCTAATGCGTTGCAGGTGTGAAAGTGTGTAGCTGCGATCTGACAAAGCACCTGTCTTTCATAGAAACATTAGAGCTGTCTAGTGTGGGACCCTACCCACTCAGGTATGTTTTATCCTGCCTTGAAAGCCATAGTAAGCATTGTCCTGTAATTATGAAATGAGAGTCATCATTTGCTGGGAAGAATTCTTTAACAAATTACACCTAATTACTCTGAAATTACCTTTAATTCATGGTAAAAGCATGGCTAAACTGTCTTCTATAACACCTTCCTTATTATCTTTATGCAAATATGATTATGCACTATCAAACTGGCACAACCAGTCATAATAAACAGCTGCAGCTAGTTCTTTGGTTAGTAAATAGGAACTGGAAATGTGCCATAGATTATGTTTTCTGGAATGCTGCATCAAAAATTATCCAGTTCATTTTGCTCCCACTCAAGCCAGGAGTGTTTGGATTTGAGGTATTGGTTCAGTCCATTATACAGACCAGAACCAGCAGAGGAGACTGGATCTGTCTCTGAATTTCTTCAAGTACAGTAAGCATTTGGAGCAAGAGCTTGAGCTTGTATCGCAATTTACTAGCTCAGGGAGCCAAAAACCAGCTTACAGATCTCACTTAATTAACTTGTTGCTGAGTAAGATACATATTTTTAAACATAGAGAACTCTCACAATTTTTTTACTATTTATATTATCAACTTCAGACAATGTGTCCATTTATATATGCTAGGAAGATAAAGTATTCAGAAGCATAACTTAATATGTAAAGGAGAAATGCAAATTATTTCACTATATAACCACACAAAAAAATTTACTCATGAGAAAAGTCTTTCCTCAAATACACATAATTCATTACTATGGCATAGGTTGTCTTTGGACATGATGGACATCTTTCTGAAACAAGGATATCATAAATGGTTTTTTTCCCACTTTACTCTCTTCTTCCAATCACTGTGCACACAGTTTTAAACACTTTTCTTGTAAGATGACTCATTAATATAAATATAAGTCCCTAGTAGCACCCACCCAAAGACCAGCAATTGTGAAGTTGTCTTTTAAGGAATTTATACACAATAGCAACTTTCTTCCTCAAGGCAGATGTGTTCTGCAGTGAAGACAAACCTAATGTAACCAATATCTTCCTTCCTTCCTTCCTTCCTTCTTTCCTTCCTTCCTTCCTTCGGGAAACATACTTTGTATTTAAAAAGTACATGGTAAAACAGGATCTCAGTTGTGAGTAGACCTTCAGGCACTACTGAGGCACAAAGAATCCTGATACATCTAGATGTTTCCTTACATGTCTGATATATCACTTTTAGGGTCTGTCTTTTCACTGGCAGTTTGTCTCTTCAGAAGGTTCTCTCAGAAATCTACAGGAATAAAGTCACAAAGCAGTTAAAACACAGAATAGCAGCTAGGACTAGACTTAATGCTATTTTATTCTTCAGCATTTATTTATTTTAAAAGAAAACTTTTTTTAGATGGCCCTTTGGAAAGTATACTGAAATCCTTCTAAGCAATTTTATTTATGGGGTTTCCTTTTTCCAGTATGAGATGCAACTGGTGGGTCATAAATCAGTTTTCAGATTTCTTTAATGAAAACATTCCCTTCTCATTTAATGCTTCCAGTGCAGGATCATATTCCCTTCAATGCAGCAAGAATGTCTGATTGTTGAACTCAAACACATAGATTCCTAAACTACCATAATCACAACCTACCTGCTCCCTAAATGTTTTCAGCAGTTTATTAATAATTCAAACATGTTGTTAAAATGTGGTCTCATTGTGCAATGATTGTCCAGCTTTAAAGAAAATAGTATTTTCAACGTCTCAGTACCCTTGTACGGCAAACGCTACAGAAGCATGTCGCTGAGTACAGAATTCCCTCATCTTTTTTATTATTCCCTCAGATTTCTTATTGAAATTAGAATAATTCCTTCATTATGCAGCAACAGAGCTGCAAAGCTTGTAGGTGTGCTGATCTGCAGCATTTTGATCGTCTTTGTTTTCAGTGTGCATGAGTCCTGCTTCTTTGAGCAGGTGGTAGAAGAGAGGCAATGAAAAAGGATCCAGTTGCATATACAAAACAACTTTCATCAAAAGGCCTCTGTTAAGCAGTTAGGCTTTGTTAGATGTAGTTCAGACTCAGTAACCCCTTTCCTACTACAATATTGAGCCATTCAGCTGAGAAACTTCTCATTCAAGGTTATTATTGGAGACAGCACGATGTATAGGGGAAAGGCTCAGTGGGATGGGAGTGCTTTAAAGGGTTCATTACATCAGTATAGTTCTGGGCACAGCTATCATAGCAATTTTTGCTCCTTTATGGAAAATTTCATTCTGGATGCTTACATCCCAAGACCCACTAATAGCCAAGCCATTAGCACCTTTGCCCACTGACCCACAGTTGTGGATGGGCCAGCTGTTGCACAACCACAACTGCTTCCTTCTTGCAAATTCTCTGTTCTAGAGCCAAATCCAAAAAACAGTTTTCCTCCAGTCCAGCCCCAAACCAAAAGTCCCAAAGTACCACAAAACAGTATACTCTGACATATTTCCTGGCAGCACAGGAATCCAAGAGCACTTCCTAAGGCAGTTATGTGTAGAGAATTTGTGCCCTTTTTACCTCTCTGTGCTTGCACTGATCTCAAACACCCCCAAAGAAAGCCCTAGAAGAACTACTAAGAACTAGGACAAACCTTAAAAAGTTTGTTTTGAAACACTACCCTTTTTTGCAGAAATATGGCCTTTCCTGGTCTCCCCAGTATCCCTAACCGCCTTTAACATAATTTCTGATCATTCCAGCAGCTTCTGACTCTGATATTCTTGGTCATTTTAATTTATTTTCTTTTAGCGGAAGGTAATGAAAGGATTATAGTTTTCCCCTTATACTGCAATTATTTCAAATTGCTGATAAGTAAGAGGTATTTAAAAACACCAAATCTTTTTTGGCCCAAAAATGAAACTAGAGCACCAATATCTGTTAACTACAAATATGCATAAAATCTGGGTTGAAGAGAGCCCAAGTTTAGTGCCTGTTCCAGGCGAATGGCTGGTAGTTCAGCTGCCTGTTCAGAGAGGCCATAGCTGTCCCAGCAGGCTAGCATGCATCCCAGTCCAGACCAGTGCCCCTGCCTGCTCCCTCCCATAGTCAGGTAGGATGCAGGCAATTATATGCCCCAAGGGTCCTGGAGATGCAAAAGGAGTTTGAGGTACAAATAGGTATCAGGGTGGCAACTGAGGTTATGGAGAGGTTGTGATGGAAGTTGAAATGGGACTCGAATTCACTGAAAAACAGTCTTCATTCATTTTGTTACTTGCATACCTTGTTTGATGTTCTTTATAATTCACACACGATCCTTACCAAGAATTCCTTAGTGGTCCTAATTTAATCATGATTGACCTCCCAAATGCTCTAAAAATGCCATAATGTTGCAGTTTATTGTAAACTTGGAGAAAAACATGTCTAAGAAGAAAGAAAGAAAGAAAAGAAAGAAAAGAAAGAAAAGAAAAGAAAAGAAAAGAAAAGAAAAGAAAAGAAAAGAAAAGAAAAGAAAAGAAAAGAAAGAAAGAAAGAAAGAAAGAAAGAAAGAAAGAAAGAAAGAAAGAAAGAAAGAAAGAAAGAAAGAAAGAAAGAAAGAAAGAAAGAAAGAAAGAAAGAAAACAATACTTATGTCTGAATAAATAATAAATTCTGGACACTGAAATATATTTTTATGCAACATTTTCAAATAATAAAATTATCTTTCTTCGTAAGGCAAGTGTGAAGTTTTTGGAGGCTTTACTGATATAAATACTGTGGAAGTGAATGCATCACTTACCCAAATTTTTAAGTTTTCACTCTGAAAAGGTATTCTATCACAGACTGCCTTGTGACCCATTCCAAGCAGTAATTGGTCAAATACTGCAGTACTGCAGGGAACAGGCAGTCATGAACTGGCAAATGCAGTTCTGTTCCCCACTCTGTGGACTTAAACAAAATAGAGATGTTTGCCAGTCTGGAGAAATGTTATCATTTAGTTCTATACAGCAACACGCCACTCTGTTCCCATTTCCTGGGAAATTGTGTAAGTTCTCTCTTTATTCAAGATTTTGGCTTATCTTTCCTAAGAGAGCCGTTGGTTTGAAAGTACATAATTGCCTTTGGAGAACCCTTGAAATGTTTTCAGTCCCTTTAACCATCCAGAGAGTTGTAGAGGTTTTCTGAATCAAAGTTACTTCTGTCTTCATAGCAAGCAGCAGAAATTTAATCAGGGTACAAATCATCTTCATTCAGTTTCTGTTTGCTGCTAATTGAGCAGCATTATTCCTCAGCCTTTTATGTGAGTGCCCTGTATAGGTATAGCTATTTTCAGTATCCATACTTCTACACATGTATCCCAGCAACTGCAAGAACTCACTTAGCTTGATGAGAGGAATTCACTTGCTCCAAAACAGGCACAGGGAAGGACGTGGACGCTTGTCAAAGATCCAGCTAACCAATATCAGAAAAAGACTTAGGCTGTATGCTCAGTCCTCCCAGCCAAGGGCCTTATCCACTTTTTCTCTTCTTTTCTCCATGCAGTGATGACTCATCATTAAGTGGTTTGTCATCACTAAGATATAGAATGAGACCTGGGGCAATAACCCTTTGTGCCATTTAACTGTTCAGAAACATCCAGCAGAAAATTGCTGCGCTGCTGTCAGCTTACTGCATCTTCCTTAAGTCACAAGATTTCGATACAGAAGATAGAAGAGGACATGTTTCTCTTCAAGAGAAGAGAAGAGAAGACCCTGTGTCCAGTGGTCCCTGTCAAATAAGGCAGGCTTGGATGACAGAAAAAAATCAAACTTGATTTTGTTGTGATTGGATTATAATGTCATAACAATTCCTATCAAAATGCAAGTAATTACAAAAAAGACTTCAAGCTGTTCACTGGATCTTGTTCTTATGCAGGCACATGAACAGCATATACATTATATGTGTGTGTGCAAGTATATGTATTTTTATTTCGTATGCAGTCTTTTTTTGTCTTTTTTTTTTTATCTCAACACACACACAAATGCACAGATGCGGAGGTCTGAAGCTGTGAGTTATGATACTGCTGCTTTGTAGTGAAAGGAAGGGAAGAGAGCATCCACCTCCCCGTCTTACACTTCCTGACACACTCACTTCACTCCTCCATGGTTCCAAGAGCTACTTAAGCCAATAACAACTTAATAACTAGCATTGTGATTAGCTAAGCTTGAGCTGATGTTTTGGCAAGTTGTTTTCATACTCCAGCTGAGTCAGGAAGATTTTCCAGGTGGCTTTCACACAAAATAAAGCTATCCAGAGATGCTCAGCAGGGCACTCTCCAAACAGTTCCAGTATTTTCCTGTTACAGTAAAAGAGTTCACTTCAGGATTATCTCCTGTCTCCTGCACCAGCCCCCACGTGTGCCAGTTCAAAATGCCCCATGTCCTGACAAGTTTCCCTCCAATGAATGAATTCAGGGTGCAAATCTCTCCAGGATTTGTCAGCCACAGAGGAAGTCAAGCCAAGCATCCTGCCTTTGCATTGCTTCTGGCTTGCTTTGCGGTGCTTGAAGCAAGGAACCGGGATCTGCAGACTAGCCACAGTAAGATATATTTAGCCACCATCTACAGACTTCACATGTTGCCGCTTGGCACTGTTTCTTGACACAACCCAAGTGTGAAGTATAAGAAAAACCACATGCCAAGCTGTTATGTACCTCCAGCAGCACAATAGTTTAATTGCACTGTGGTCTGTCTTAAAGACTTTAATGCTAAGTGCTAGAAATGCTTTCTTTACTATGTGGTTTGGAGCAAAGCAAATGATAGAATGGAAAAGTATCCACTGTGAAAGACAATTAAAGAACAAGACATGATAAGGCATGTGTTATTATAGTGGTTACTACACCTTATATGTTACAGCTTACCAGCCTAAGATATGACACTTCTTAAAGAGAAGTGTACTGGTTCTGTTCGTTTCTTTGATTTGGACAAATCATATATAAAACTTCAGATATCTTCACTTTGAATATTTCTCAAAATACTAAACTCTGCCTGCTGAGGTGAGGTGTGGAAGATATTTACGATCTCTTCCTTCTCACAGACACCTTGCTAGTTGAGCTAGGTCGCTTTTGTCCCTGTCCACTCCTGTTCGCCTACAGTATCCTCAGCTCAGAGATGCTCTGTTTTATTCACTGCCCTTGAGTGGCAACTCTCACTTTTCTAGCAGGTCAAAAACAGAGATGATTTACCTTTGGCCTGCTGGATGAATTTAGTATGTCTCTTTTTCCTGTCTCAGCTTCCCCAAGTGTAAGATGGCAAGGATGATACTTCAAGGTCCACAGGTCATATTCTTAATAATTGAAGGTTTGCTGGTACGTACTCAGAGCTGCTGAATCTAGCAGTCCAACAGTGGTGAGGCTGCTGCAGCTCCATGTCCCCAGGTGCAGCAAGTAGTGAGGCTGAGTATATATTCCCAATAGGCAAAAATGCACATGTGCACACAATACTTGCATACAAGCACACGCAGCCAGCCTCACAGGCGGAAGAAACAGCATTCATGAAAACACAGCACTAATATCCCCCTCCTGTTCCCTCTCTGGCTGATCAGGATGAAAGCCTGTTAATGGAAAATATATACATATATTTGTATATATTCAGTATGGATCCCTCCAGTAACTGGCCTTAGACATACATCTGTCCAGTAGCTCTGGACTTCATTGTCTTCCAGTTGCTTCATGCACACACATACACACATACACAAACAGGTGCCTCTGGCAGATGGTCCAGACCCATGGAGTTTATCAGAACCCAGCTCATACTCCTGGTCTCTGCAGTAGTTGGCTTGGACCTACGGCCACTTCAGTAGCCAACTCTCAGACCTTCTGGTCTCAAAAGTACCCAGCCCAGAATTAAGGCCACTCCAATATGTGGCTCCCAAACCCCTTATCTTACTTACCACTAATCTGGCTTGATGTTTGCTAGTGGCTGAATACCCTGATACATGCACCCAGACAACATGCTGACACTCCAGTCTCTCCGGTTGCTGGCACGCTGGTGCACACCCACAGCTGGCACTGAGCCTCCACACAAACATAGGCACAGACAGAGCCCCTGCACCTAGGAAACAGAAATGCAGATCAGTAAGAAGTCAGGACAGACAGTGCTGATCAGCCCCTGCTCACACACTTCTGGCCCTTTGCAATAGGATGAACACTGGACCTCCTATAGCAAATAAATCTGAGGCAGAGTCCTGACTATCCGCAGCAAGGTTCCTGCTTCTCCCAGGACTACACACGAAGATGTATTTGTCTCCCTGCCACAATAAGGGTTTCTAATGACCTTTTACATCATAAATTGAGGCTTTACAGCAAGTTTGCAGAGTTCAAGCTCCCTGCTGTGAAGAGGAAAACTGAAAAATGCATCATAAGATTTTCTTATAATAGTCTGAAAAGTCCATCCATCAGCCCAATGCATGGATGTGGGTATCTCTAGTTTGTTTTTGGTCTTCTGTTTACATTTATGACCTAGTGGAGTAACTGATAATGGTGAGCAATTCTCCCTTTAGTGACTAAGGGGTAACCTCAGAAACAACAAATAGCAGAACAAAGCCCCAGGCAAGTTGCATCATGCTATCCCTAACACATGAAAATAAAAGCATATTCCATTATTCATCAGCGTTTGTAAGATTGAGGCTGTTTGGATGGAAGAGATTGTAATAACGATCATAGGTACAGCGTGGGATTATGGAGTGACTTTTGTTAGCTGATTTCAGTGTAGGGTATTACATTTGTTTTACTGTGCTGACTATCAAATGCTTGTATCTGAGTAACATGTTTAAGAGATGTAATTCCACACTCTTGCAGCAGTCGCTGTCTGCAGTAGACAGCACTGATATAAGGACAAAACCTATCATCTACCTAGCACATTATCACCTTACTACACCACTAATTTTAGACTCCTCCTAGGCTGAGACACTGACCAAAAGGAGAAGGTGTCACAAAAAACAGAGTAGAATGAAGTAACCCGATTTATGCCTTTTTACTGACCAAGCTGACTGAGAAGTAGACCAATCAGAAGCTGAATGTTGATGGGGGGGGAGGGGGAAGATATTCCCCTACACAAGAATGTTTTTAACATAGGTTTGTAGTTAGACTTTCTGTAACACCTTTTTTTTAAATGAAAAGTCAAGCACAAATTCATAGCTCCTTTGCAGAAAAACATCTATTGTTTTTTGTTTTAATTTGTTTATATTTTAAATACCACAGGCTCAGGAAGTCCGACAAATCCTGTTTCTCAGGAGAAGAGAGCAAAACATTGTTGACTGACAGTTTTTTGGGAGGACAAATGTTGGTGTAAATCATCCCACCCTTTTCATTAAATGTTTTTTCCAGAGGCAGCTGGGCAGCTGAATGATTGCTTATCCAATTTAATAGTTTTGATGCTGTTCTAAGTAAAGTTCCCATTGTGCAAACATACTGCAATTCCTCTTGTTCATAATCTAGGCTCTTGTCTATCGCAGGCCAGGACAGAGATAGGCTGGTCCTACTCGAGTAATATCATTAGCCACGAACACCTCATTTTCTCACTGAAGTTAAAAAACTAGAAGGCAAAGCTGGCAAGAGCAATAACTTTGTCCCACAATTATTTCCTATACACTTACAAAACTGATTTACAAAATTGGTCAAAAATATTGTTTGCTTCCCGTCAAAGTACTGTAAGTGGATGATACATGACCACTCTATGGAAGCAAACCCAGCAAGTCTGAGCAGTTGAAGGGGGACTAAGAATGCCTTAGTATGCACTAAAAAAAAAAAAAAAAAAAAAAAAAAAAAAAAAAAAGAAAAAAAAGCCTGCTATGGAAAAGAAAACATGCATGCCTGCTAAAGGAAAGCATGAGTAATTCCATGGTGCTGCTGTTCAACAACAGTTTGTCCTGGTGAAAATATTACTTCTGTAATGCAGCCAATGTGAATGTCAGCTTAGGTTATCTGCTGTGGAAGTGCCAGAGATGTGGGTGAGATCTTCCCAGGAAGACTTAGCAGACGTACACTTTGCTGTGAGGTCCAGCTTCAAGTTTCCTTTAGTCATTTATACTGGCACCTCTTTTTGCTTCATATCCTTCCTCCTGTGTAGCTTGCATGCTCCCTGTGGCTCATCTTACCTTCTCATTTACTCCTATTAAAGAGGTATTCCTGGGAAAACATTCAGGGCAATATCCAGGGTATTTTGGTGGACAGTTTTTTCCTCTACAATCCACAGTTCAAAACACAAGACATCTTAAACTTGAATAACTCTGCAATAGGTGCCATTATGTTTTGAGGAATTACTCAGCTTTTCCTCACCCCTCCACAAAATTCATCTCCTGCCTTTGACCTTACGGGCCATAAGGAGCTGTGGAGTTACTTTACATGGAAATTCAGGAAGTGAATTGTAATATATGTTTGTAAAATGTTTGTAATATATGTAAATACAAATAATTCATGTGTGACTTCCTATTAACTTTTACATCCAGCCATTTTTGTAGCTTCTTTTTCTTTTTCTCTGGTTTGTTCTTGCTGCTTATCTCAGTAGGTAGATTTGCAGGCACGTCATATCCAGAGGCCTGGATTCAGTCATGTTCCTGCTTCTGCTGCCCTAAATCTGGAGTAGCTTTTTAGCAGTACTATGGCACCAGAGTAACAACGGCATAAGATCTCACCAAGCTATTAGTCCCCTAACATTTTCAGACACATGCAGTTACCCAACACCAACAGTGTTACAACACCTTTAATAGTCAACTGTGATCCCATAGTAACAGCCCAGCTCCTTCCTGATCTTTAATATACACTTAACCTTTAAGTGATGTGAACACAAGTTCCACATTGTTCCCAGACATTTGGACATACTGTGTACAAAGGGTATATTTCCAGACAATGCTGTTAAGCTTCAGGGAAAACATTTTCTTATTTCCACATTTATTAGCTGAGCAGAATCCACTCTTTACTGCACTGTCATCCACCTGGGAGTGCTGCCATACTAAGGGAGGGGATCTTAGTAGACAAAGAATGGGAATACTAGTAGAAAAGTTAATAAAAGCTCATTATAGCTGCAGCCTGGTCAGCAGTCTTGGCATTCAATTATTCCCTAGGAGGGCCTGATGTGTAAAGATCATTTCCTGCTTTCTTATGCACTCCTTCCCTCTCATAGTAAAGAAACTGAATATTTCTTTAATTAATTTAGTGCAGGTCGAATAGAGTGTTCAACAATGGAATTAGCATATTGCCTACATTTTGATAAAGAGTTTATACTGCTACTCAAAAATCCATTACAAAGGAAACTGGTGGAAGCTCAGCTGACTCAAAAAGTCTTTCAAAGGAGCGAGGGAGTGTGACAAGGAAGAAAGGTGTTTCAGAACCCACAGGATACTCAGCTGCTGTACTGGTTAACTCCTTTATTACTGGTAGGGTTTTTGCAACATTTCACAGAACTGGCATGAAAAAGGTATAAAGAGAGCCCATTAACTCTGAAATTTCATAATTGTCACTTGCCTTGTCAGGTTATACAGTTCACAGCATTGCCATTTACTGAGAGTTCCTGTTCTGTAAGATTAAAAAAAATTTTCATGGCATTTTTTCTCAAAATGTACCTTCTGTTTCCTTGTTCAGCACCCAGTCTTCAAGGAGGACTTCCTTCTCCAGTTCCTTTTTCCAAACATGTCCCAAAAGACTTTTATTAATGATATTTTTCTTGCATCTTGAAGTTGTGTACAAATGTTAATGATCTACAATCACATTCCCAACAGGGAGACAGAGCAATTAAGTGCTTAGAGTGACAGAAGGAGTCAATGATATAGCTTATATTAGAAGACATATTCACCTGCCTACCAATGTCACTGTTCCATAAAACCACATTTCTTCTTCACCGCTTATTTTCCATACTTGAGTCCCAGGCGTTTACACATGAAAAAGAGAAGAGTGCAAGGCCAGTTCTCTGGCTTGACTTCTATTAAATTGGCACTGATCACTTTTGGGAATCAGAACGAAGGCAAGATTCAAAGTATGACCCAAGCTGTACACAGACCACTGGAACCATATTTCCCCTCAAGCAATCCCAGTAACATATAATTCTATTAATCCTTGTTTGCTTTATAGGGGATACACTTCTTATTTTTCTTTCCTGTTCTCCAAAGCTTTACAAAAAGAGCTGGAACTGTTTTATGGAAATGCTTACAAACTGCTAGAAGTTTAAGTTTTGCTGGAGTTTTTCGAGAAATAGAATGGAAGACGAGAATGGAAACATCAAAACAAATACTCTTCAGATAGCCCAAGCAAATAACAAGGTCTGTTCAAAGTCAGTAATTAATCTAGGACCTAGAGAGAGGCCTTTCTCTCTGTAAAAGTGCATTGGGTCAAACATGGTACAGTAAGTATCTGTCACACTGGTCCACCAGCATCCATCAGATAAAATGTTTAAATCTGCACTAGTCATTTTATATAATAGAAAAAATGTTGTTCTAATAGAACGCTGTCAGAGGATCAGCGCCTGCTGCTTGGAAAATAAATGCTTCTGCATTCATGAACCAGCAGGAGGCCATTAACCTATGACAATATTCTATTCCATGGGCATTAGCTCTTAATTATAAATCATTTTAAAATGTTCTGTCAAATTAGTAATTATACAAAAACTATTTTGCTAGAAATAAAGGGTTTATTAAGGAATTTTATGATCAACATACCCCTACAGCATGTCTGTAACATTCTGTTTTCATAGAATGAGGCTACAGAGACAAAAAACATGCACTAGGAACACCAATACATGACAGAAATACACTCCTTGTCTCTCCAATAGCTACTTTTTGTGACTTCCCACAAGTTATCACTGTATTAAGTCTTACCACCTTAGAACATATTACATGTGTAAATCTATTTACTGCCTCTTTCTGTATAAAGAACCCTCTTTTCAAGGATAGTGTGCTGTTCTTAACTGCGTTGGGCTGAAGCTTGCTTTGTAGGTTAGTAAAGATAAATGTATTTGTGT
Source organism: Aramus guarauna (assembly GCA_013400195.1). Classification (NCBI taxonomy): domain Eukaryota; kingdom Metazoa; phylum Chordata; class Aves; order Gruiformes; family Aramidae; genus Aramus; species Aramus guarauna. The sequence goes on from VXBL01008147.1 coordinate 473,822, forward strand.
TTTTATTTCACTCCCTCAGCAACAGAATAGAGCAAATCCTTCTGCCTGAATTTCATTACTAAGAACATCACTTTTACACTAATACCTTAGAAAAGAAGAATAATTAGCAGATACCAGTAAATTAAATATTAACATTTTGTTGGTCAAGGTTCTTTCCAGGCTTGAAAAATAAAAGCACAATATTAATAGTAGTTACACTTCTAATTATGATCCAATGCTCACAACCTTTTTCCATGTGATGTCTCAGTTAAAAAAAAAAAAAAAAAAAAAAAAAAAAAAAAAAACCAAAAAAAAAAACCCTCTGGTAACCTCCAAAAAAAAACACANNAAGGCAAAACCTAAAGATCACAGCCTCTGGATACCTCTCAAAAAGCACCATACACTGAGATGGTTTGCAGTTACAATTGAGCGTCTATTAAAAGGAACATTGAGCAAGAACCAATTTCAGTGGAACCTCCCTTGAGTCATTAAGGCATGTGTTAACAAGCCAAAAATTTCAACACATGCAAAATAACCATGTTAGAATAGTAAATCTGACTCAAAGCTCCAAGCTAGGAAATTGTCACATCTTACTACAGTCCACTGTGAGAAAGATGCACATATGGTCTTCCACCAGGAGGCCCTGCAACAGTGGGTCAACTTACATACCCTTCATGCATACCTGGAAACATTCATGCTTGGCTAACCCTGAGATTTTTCAACAAATGTATATTTTTAAAGAGAAAAAGATGACTGGAACATCATCAGCCATCTAAAGACAGTCTTGTAATTCTGCCCATGCAGAGGATCTGTTGCCACCATAAACTGTGAGATTGAAGCTTTGATGCATTTATTAGAGTCATTCTGAGCTTGATAAAGCTAAAATCTCATCTAAAAACTGCATTAAAATTGGTATAATCTAACCCTAAAGTAGCCTCTGCTTATACAGTACCATTACATGTTCGCTTTATCTGCAGTTAGAGATTCTTAAGAAAAGATCGTAATGATTGGCTCTTAGATAGTTTTAAGAACAGTCTAAAGTTCTGAATTTGGAGGGCAGCAAGAAAGGTTTCTAAAGGGACATCAGCAGCAAAAGGAAGCCTGAGGTAAATGTGGGCCAACTGCTAAATGGGGGAGGGGAGCTGATGACAAAGGGCACAGAAAAGGCAGGGATTCTTAACACCTCCTTTACCTCAGTGGTTACTGGTGCGACTAGTCTTCAGGAACCCCAGGCCCCTGATGCTCTGGGAAAGCCCAAGGGGAGGCAGTTGTACCCTAGGTGGTGGATGATCAGGTTAGGGAGCACTTAAATGAACTCGACCTATACATGTCCATGGATCCTGATGAGATGTAACCACAAGAGCTGAGGAAGCTGGCCCATGTCATTTCAAGGCCACTCTTGGTTATCTTGGCAAGGCTGTGATGCCCAGATGAAGCTCCTGATGACTGGCAGATAGCAAATGTCACTCTTTTCTTCAAGAAAAGTGACAAGGAAGATCTAGGGAGAAAGTGCTGGCAAAGCCTCACATCAATCCCTAGGAAGCAGAAGGAGTGAATAATCCTGGAAACCATTTCCAAATGCCTGAAGGACAAGGTCAATTTGAGTAGTCAGCATGGATTCACAAAAGCAAATTCCCAGCAGCCTTCTGCAATGAAGTGACTGGCATGGTGGATGAGGAGACAGCAGTAGAAGTCATTTACCTACACTTCAGCAAGGTTTTTGACACTGTTGTCTTTCTCTTAACATCCTCATAGACATGTTGATGAGGTACAGGCTAGATAAATGGATAGTGAGGTAGATTAAAAAACAGCTAAATAGCCAGTCCCAGAGAGTTGTGAAGAGTGGCACAAAGTCCAGCTGGAAGCCATTAACCAGTTATGTACCCCAGGGGTCAATAGTGGGACCAATACTGTTTGACATCTTTGTTAATGAGCTGGATAATGGGACAGACTTCAGCAAGTTTTGAGATGAGGAGAGGCTTATTCATCCCAAGTAACAAGCAATAGGACAGGAGGACATGGCCTCAAGTTGTACCAGAGGAGGTTTGGATTGGATATTAGGAAAAATTTCTGCACCAAAAGGGTGGTCGATCATTGGAACAGGCTGCCCAGGGAAGTGGTTGAGTCACCATCCCTGGAGGTATTTACAACGCATGTAGATGTGGTGCTTAGGAACATGGTGTAGTGGTTTACAGGTTGCTAGGTTTACAGTTGGACTCGATGATCTTAAAGGTCTTTTCCAACCTAAGTGATTCTACGATTCTATGAAAAATGACTGGATTATGTCGATCTTTGTGTTTAATATAGCCTTTAGCAGGCTTTGCAGTCAACACAAATGTAGCACTGTAACAGAAGATCTTTATGACACCTTGGATTTTGGAGAAAACAGGTCCTGCTTGCCTCCATCAATCATAAATGTATGAATGTATGTGTGCAATTCACAGAAGTCACCTTCAAATTTCAGAAATTTGCCAAGTTTTTAGAGCCCTGGCCAAATACAACACTGCCAATCCTCTTCAACTAGTAAGAATACTGCTTTTCTACCTGTGAGTTCCGATAAAGTTGGTCTTTTGGTTTTAATCCCACTTTCTCCATAAACTGAAATACTGGAATTACCGTTCACATCTTCAAACTACAAGCTCTCCCTTAATGCCTTTTAAAATTATGGTTTAGAATATAATTCTAAGCAATACCATAAATGCCAACCAAAAATTCAGGGAACTGGGCCTACACCTTCTGCAAACACTCAACAACACTATGCCTTTGTTTTATTCCCGCTGGTGTGAATCATGGCCTTACCTTTAAATGTTCTGGCTTTTGTCACTCTTGGCTTCAGTCACTGCTATTGTCACTGTAATTTTGTCAGAGAATTATCCAGGCAGTGCAGAATGGGCAGGAGTACTCAGCACAGCATTGTAATCTTCCACATCATCCTAATACTGTCTGGCTTGGCTGTACGAAAGTACGCAGGTCTAAGAGAGGCAGCACCAGAAATGCAATTTGCGAAGAATTATTAGAAGGCAGAGACCCCCTACCAGACAGGTAATTCAGAAGTCATGATACCAATCCTATTTCTCCCAGTAGTATCTTTGGCTGCTAACTGGTTTCATTCTTTCTCTCCCCCTACTACTTTTCTGTGTTCAAAGGGTTAACAGCAAACCAGACTGAAGTGGCATGTTTTACCATGTCTTCTGCATGACTGATACTGCAATCGATCTGCAGCGGTTCATTTTCTCTCTGGAATCTCTGCCTACTGAGAACAAATACAAACACATGTGGAACCAATAGGAAGCAGACCAAGGGGTTTAAGAGCGCGTACCAACCTATGTCAGAAAGTTCTCACTTAACAGATGGGGCAATTAATAAAATAGTCAAGTGGTATGACTGCGTCAAGGTGCCTTTAAGTGCTAACAATCCTCTTTTGTCTTATTACTGTAGTGTACAGATGGATTCCAACCGAGAATAAGCACTGCATTGTGCCCATGTTTGCTGTCGTACAGTGTCACAGTATTTATAGGGTGCCAGGTGTCCAATGCCTTTTATTTTAAAGACAAATAGGAAACTGGTTCCCTCCCTTGTAATTCCCTCCCCCCCACACCCCCCACTCTACTATTTCAAGTGATGAAGTGATCACTAATCAGGGTAGAATTAAACTCTACAAGTAAATCAGCCTTTTTATCAATTTGTAAAGGAAGGATATGCCATAAAATAATGCTAACACAAGGCAGCTTCAGTTAACATGCATCTTTACTATCGATCTTGCACAAGAAAGCACTTTACAGGGCAGTGCATACACTGCAGTATGCCTCATTACATCGTATGTTGATTCCCAGAATTAAATAATGATTTTCACCTCTCATGTTGAGTATGAAATGTAAAACTTTGGCTACTTCCCATTTAAGATTTTGAGGGACTTTTTACCAAGATTACTAATCTGGGTGTCCTAACCAAATTCCACTGTGCTCCTCTATACCTATGCTACATCTTCATTCCCTTTTCCTTCTCATCCTTTTCCCCTCTCTTTCTTTCCTATTATCTTCCTTCTCAATATTGCATAGCACAGCTGGGACAGGACAACTGTAATCCTTGGAGATGGCTGTTCTCAGTTAAGCACAAGCAATTTTTGTCTTCTCTTAGACAAAAATGCTTTTGAAATACTCTTAGGCTCAAAAGGAAGTATAATAATTAACAATTTGTTTTTTCCGGATGTCACCAAACTTTACTTTTCAGCCCAGGACAGAAATAAAGCAGTGAAGGTGAGGTTGTTTCCTCAGGTTCACTGACTTACAGACCTACAATCACAACATGCTGCCCAGCTGCCAGCTCTTGTGCAAGCAGAGCACTAGATGAACATTCAGCAAGACTCTTGATGCACAGGCATTCTGATGATCTTTGAATTTTACTTTGTCCTTGCGTTTAAGGGGACTAAAAGGAGGAGTGGAGTCTAGCAAAAAGACACCATTGCAAGATATTGGAGCGTTCTTGTTCTGATGTTGCATTATGTAAGTATTCCATTATGTCACCTCCACATTATCATTTTTTCATACTGTGCTGCATAACTAATAATCTGTTTATCCAGTGAGTTTTGCATTATTGTTATTATTATTTTTATTATACTTTTTACCTCAGGCATACATCAGAAAAAACAGGAGACTGATTTGTGTTTCAGAGCGGATACGAAAGAGCATCCTTCATCAGCTTCAGAAATATTCTGCTGATGGTAAAGTTGAAAAAAAGGAGGAAAAATATGTTTATTTTGATCTTTATTTCTCCTTTATTTTATACATAACAATGGCATGGCCTCAAACTATTTTTCACTCTGGTGAGTAAGGTTTGTAGGATCAAGTCCTGGCTATTAGAAATGTAATGAGACTGTCAACTCACCGAAAATTGATGGAGTTGCCCCCACCCATTTGTGAAATCATTAAATTAAATGCCACTCACAAAGAAATCTCTTCGCTATGACCGACAACGACTACATACAGTTTCTTCCATTGATATTCGTTCCAAATTCAAATACAATTTGCTGTTGGTTTTTGTTGGTCACTGTTTTGTTTTCACTCAGCATATACATCAGCTAATTAGTTCATCAGGAGGAGAGTCTCTTGATTATAGGCAGGATTTTAAATTAAGGCTGGAGAATGTTTGTAGAAAACCTGTGTCTGATCAAAACGAACCAAAATAGCTGTAAATTCAAAGACAAGTTATTTGTAATAAACTAATTACAAACATTTATAAGCTTGAATCTGGAGCAAAAGCTAAGTGTAAGGGGTCATGGTTTAACCTCAGCTGGCAACTAAGCACCCAGTCTCTCAGGGCAGGAAGGTCTGTGATGCTGGATTGTTGCATGCTGCATCCACAGCTCACCGCTAATGTTGCTGGCATGGTCTGCGCTCACAGTCTGCGGGTTGAAGATGTCGATCTCAAGAAAGTTGCTGGGTGCTCATGGCTGAAGTCAGGTCTGGTTTTATCACCTCTGCACCTTGCTCGGTTTCATCAAAGTTCATTCTTCATTCGTCTGAGTGACTCTTACTCTTACTGCCATTGTTATGGCATATAACAATCATAGTAGTGATGACATGTGGTATTATGTAGCAATCAACATCATACAATTTAAATCATTGGCTATTCTCATCCAAAATCAAATCCCCTTGAGGTACACATCAGACTTCCCCATACTTCTGCATTACCCACCAAAATGCACCCAAGTCCTTGAACAAAAGCAATCCCACAGATGCGTTTGTCTTTGCCCAAGGCAGGAGTAACCCAGACTGTCTTCTCTAACATATTCTTCATGTGCACTACACGCACTTTACCTCCTTCTACAGTATGTGGAAGTTTTGACTGGGCA